>JACJUY010003415.1:11492-52833 GCA_014220935.1 Platorchestia sp. MABIK
ACAGCTTTACTAATTTCTCAACGAATTTGTACTCTGTGTTTGAAATTCAAAGCTGAGTGGCAGTCAATTCCTTCCTCATTTTGATGTTGGTTATAACCCGAAGCCTGTGCTCGTTTAATTAATAACGGTGGCTATACTAGCGGTTGTATCCATAAGAAAAATCTGACGATAAAAGGACAAGTTCACAACTTGAAACAACCTAACTCTATTTGTTTCTGGGTCTAGCTCCCAATCTGAATATAAATAAAAGTGCCAAGATACACGTCTTTAGTGAGATCATTTTATTTACAATTAGAATTTGCTATAAGCAAGCCACTCAAATATATTCTAATCTGAACAATCCCAGTTTGAAAAGCCAGTCAACCAAGTTTACATCGGTAAACTCCATCTACTGGGGGCAATACTCGATCATGACTCACCAGATTTTCACAGCTCGTGCAACACTCGGTTCGCAGGCCGATGTCTTTTACGTGGGGTGTAGGAGGCATTGGTTCAAGTGCTACTGTGGTTAACACTGCTGTAGAACGTTCATCGAACAATTTTTACATCGAACAATCTGTGCATAGAACAATCGACATCTATATTCATTATTTGTCGGTATAAGCTAAAAAGTGATTCACCTTCAGATTTTTTCACTCATTTTTTGGGTTTGCGGTTGGTTTACCAATGCCAGACGTTTTATACAATACAACTAGGAGTGACAGTAAAATGAATAGTCACACAAGACGTAAGCTTGATCAGCTTCAGGGCGTAGTTAGCGATATTTTGAGTATCCAGGATGCTAAAAAAAACATGAATCGGTTTTCAGATTCTATATTTCTTGTATTTATAAGTATTATCAAACTTAGCAAAAATGACCCAAGAGAATGCTTTCTTACCTTTCTCTCTCAATCTCTTTGTTCAACCATTGACTTACATATCATGATGCCATGTATGTTTACCAACTATTAGGATTTTAATGTTATAACATTTTAAAAGTCATTGAGGACTTTTGTATCAACTTTATTGAAAGTAAACTGTTATTCTGTTCTTTTTATTTCCTTAATACAATGTGCAAGGATGTATAAACGCTTATTATAGTTGGTACACAATAAAATGTTCTCTAAGAAGCTATATAACCATCGTCAATCTCTACAGTGTTTAAAAACCTTCCCAATTAAACAATTCTTTTCAATGGAAAAATCAGAAGTGGATTCTAGATATTTACATGAAAGTACATTCATGAAGCTTTAAGTATTCGCACTGCAGCCTTCACAACAAAAGAAACTCGAAGGTTTTGCGAGGATGGGTCAAAGGAAAGCATGCGCGCTGAAAGAATAAGCGACCGTTCAACGTTTGCATGGGAAAAATGAGAAATATTCTAACGACTGAAAACGAGGTTCTGTTAATTCCTTAAAACGAAAACTAATGAAAGTATGTCTTGACATTATTTTAGACATTTCTGTTGTTTCAGAAACGCTTAAAAATTTCGGCTTTGGTTGCGGCCTGATATTTTTTATTAGTGAACAAAATCTCCAAGATCTCGATATGGTCAACCTGAATTTTATTGTGAGGACTATTCAAGCAATACTCAATGGTTATGTTGGTTTGAGTAAAATACATTTTTCATTTTCAATGATTTCATTTTCTTACTGACAAATTATGATTTATTAAAGAATGTACGGTTTAGAATGCAAAGAAAATCACATGTTTAAATCATGGAAACGCTATGTGTGCGAGTGAAATAAATATTTACTCCCTTCTATTGAAACAACGTCGAGTCTTAGAGCAAAAACTTAAGCAACACTCAAATCTTGAAACAGATAAGCGCGAGTTGAGCCCCAAATCCCACACGCCCGCCCCTCGCATTTCCAGCAGAAGTAGCAATCGCTTCCATGGAAGAAAGTTCATCGAAGCAATTTGTTCTGTGTCGAAGCCTCATTGGACTCTACACCTGACCTGACTTTCCTAAAGGAGAACCATCCTGCTTCTTTTACAGCATCGGAAACGCTCAAGAAAGTGACCTTTTAAAATCGAAATGAAGCCCAATTCAAGAAAATTGGAATTTAAAATAGACTGGGGACAAATATTGAGGCTGGATTGCTTCCTTAGGACTTTTTCTTTTCGGAGCACCAACAATAAGAGGTCCTGGTTTTTAAGAATGGGATTCCAAAATCGTTCTCGTCGTGTATGAATATAAAAGAAGCAACTCCTTGGAAGCTATTGAAGTATATGTGTGAGGATTTTATGGTGAAAAATGCTTTTTATCAGTTTTTTTTGCTTAATATGCAGAGAGCTTCCTTTTGCTTATATCGACTATGTAAAAGCGAATGCTGTGTAACGAATGCTCAGCGACAACCTCCGTTGCAAAACGTCGAACTTTTAACGTAAATACGAGTTCTGCTGTGCAAGCTAACGCAGAAGTATTGAGAAAATTTGAAGCTCTGTACTTTAAATATCTCTTTAATTGGTAAAGCTTTATCTTGAGCACTAAAGAAAAAGATATTCCCCACATTCAATTTAATAAATTGCGTATTGTTACATATAAAAACAAGTTCATCACCTACGTGCTATTCTGATTTTATATATTTCGAGTCATACATTGACCAATTCTCTCACAAAAACAAATGAAACCCTTGCAGACTTGACTTCCGAGAGAAATTTTGCAGTAATGCTAAGCATAGAGATTTTCACTTTTCCCTATGACTGTCAAGCAGTAATCGTTTGTTAGTATTGAAAGTAATGACGCAAATCCCGTTTTATCACATGCTAATCGGAAAATTTCTACGAACTAGAACTATTCATAAAATAGTGCTGAATGGGAGAAAAATACGCCACAAACTGACGAATTGTGAAACATCCTCAGTGTTCCAAATTTGAAATCTCACTAGCGCAAAGTTTCAGTTAAGAGTAGCAGAATAAAATAAGTCTGTCAAATTCGCAAATCATTTAATTAGGTTAGTAATGAGACAAAACCAAAACAGTCTATGATCACTTGAGCAACAAAAAATGTGCTATAAGCGTTTTCACACCACATGCATCATTGAATCTTATGTAGCGAAGCTACTACAAAAATGTGGGAAAAAACAGGGTCTCTTAGGAAGATTCAAATATTATACTTCTCCGAATATTATGCGCGGCTCGAGGGGAGAATTAAGAGGGATGAGAGTTGCCTCATGATGTAGGGCGGTGTATGCGTAGGTGGCTGAAGGTGAAGCATGGGGATGCCTCATCTAACAGACTTTGTGAGTATAACTGGACTTTTAAATAGGAGTGATGGGTTTTAAATTCTAAATTAAGGGATGTACAACACAAAAAGATCGGGGTAATAGATATGCTTATTAAATATAAATGTTGATGCGAAGAAATGTTGAGGGATGATCGAGGATTTGTTATAGGGCAGTAATGGGCGTCGGTCACGCGAGATGGATCTATATATAGAACAAGGGACTAGTTTGGCCTATAAGGTGAAGCTTATCAACTGAGGAATTCTTTTGTCAGTGAAGCCTGGAAGGAGCTTGAACGCCGTGTCGTACTAATCGATGCGATGTACATATAGAACCAAATCTTGGCCAAAAGGGAGGTACGTAATTAATTATAAATATTGAGCGTGTCGTTATTTTAGTGAGTGATTTAAGGAAAGGTGATGATTTGCCCATCATTAGTAAGCATATTTCAATTTTCCATCACAACCTACCGGTGAAGGTCGCGATGCCATGTTAGGCTAATTCAAACGTCAAAGATTTCGTTCAGCCTTTCAGCTTAATTTTTAATTTTTTATTTCAGAATGAGCCCCTAATTTTGGGTAATAATTTAGTTCGTTTTCTACGAGGCAAACAAGGATTAAAAAAAATTGAATTTAAGTGTTGTCAAATTTCAGAATGAAATTTCCGTTTCATAGTGAGTACATATTTCAACAAACAAATCAACTAAAAGTGTAACAACTTTATGCATCTGCAACGTAGCTAAACTACTATCAATTCACTGATTGCTGGAGAGTGAATTATGCTTGAATGGGTAATAACGATAAAATGTTCGCAGAAAGAGGTGGACGCGAAAGAAAACGCAGCGAGAAACCTCGAGCGTCCGAACAAGAAGATGCCACCACTCGAAAAACTTTCAAGGGAAGCCATTCATCTTGGCGACTTGCAACCTATCCATGATGGGGATCATCGCTTTACTCTGTGTGGTTGATGAGAGTGCACACGGAGACCACAGGCAGCTCTTCCTCATAATATTATGGGCATTACGTCAAAGTTCTTAGTTTGATGGTGTTTTTTATCGTAATCATCAATATTACTGCACTGATGTGCTTATTTTACGACATGAATTACATAATTTGTTCTGATTATTGGTACAAGTCGTTATATTTAAATGCGTCAGACAAAATTATTTCGCTTCCAGCTATGTACGCGAGATTTTACCTTCGATCTTTCTTGTGCTCGATTAATGGATGCCACCTCGCCATTGGCCGGACGTAGAACGCACAGGGTGTTCAGAAACTCTTTTCGAGAATAATAAAATTGAAATTTTTGAAATAATTGGGGATATGAACATACGAGTCTCATATTTTTTGATCAATTACTGAAGTTTCTATTGTTTTCCTACGCTACAGCTTCTAATGTCATCACTGCATTTCCTAGCTGAGTGAAGAATAGTAGAAATTGAGTCATTTCAGGAGAATGCCCATGCGTATGTTATGGATACAGAAAACAAAATCCTCTATTACAGTTCAACGCAAGTTCAGAACTGAGCATCGACGAGATTGACCTGATATTAAAATCATCATAGGCTGGAATAAAAAGCTCACCATGACTGCAAGTGTGGCAGACCGTTAGAGATATAAACCAGGTGTGAGTGACGCATCCAGCGATGCTGTGCGTAATGCCTTGCCTTCGTGTGCAATTCTAGAGAATTGGTTCAGGAAAGTCGATAAATCTGTAGTTTCATCAGTTCAGTTTTTCAATCGAATTATCTGGAGAAACTTATAAACGAAGAGCCCTATTAATATCGAAATCATATATATTAAAACTTTACAGGTCCTCACAGTACAATATCTACAAAAAATCTATTCACTCTGTAAAACGTTTCGGAGACCAGCTCCATCCTCAGTAAGTCAATCTGTAAGAAAATATGGGAAGAAGAAAAATTCAGTCAAATCTTAAAGACACAATTTTGCATTATTAACTACAGATAAATTTGCAGAGAAAATAAACCATTTGTTCTATTAAGGACAGGCTTTCCTTTGGCTACGTATAGGGACTCTGAAATGAGCGTGTCTAATTCATTCAGGACAATTCGTGAAATTTTAAAATCATTTTCTGCTATGCGGTCGCAGCACTGTTCGCTGTGACAGCGAATAGACGAGTGAGGCGGTTGGGTCAACATTCTTCCACTACAATTCATTGCAATAGTGCTCAGTATAGAGATTTTCACTTCTCCCTATGACTATCAAGCAGTAATCTCTTGTTAGTATTGAAAGTAATAAAGCAAACCCCGTTTTATCACATGCTAATCGATAAATTTCGTCGAACTAGAACTGTTCATAAAAAAGTGCTGAATGGGAGAAAAATACGCCACAAACTGACGAATTATGCTGATTCCACGGTGCTGGCCAATCCTAATTTAGAGTGACGAAGTCGCCATGCCGACATAGCCACAGTCCACTGTACACAACTAAACTCATAGACAAGGGATGCCCACACTTGTTTCGGAATCACGTCCTTGTAGCGGAAAAATGAGAAAATGATACATAGTTTCGCGGCAAGAAAAGGGCGTTTGAAAAGGGTTTCCAAATCTTTTGACATGGTATCAGTAAAATCTCTAAAATACATGAAAACTCAACAAATACATTGCATTGGCTCTGGAAGAGTGCTAGTTATTGAAAATTTTTTAGCCACAAATTTTTTAATTTGAACATGAACTACAGATGAAGGAAGCACGTTATGACAAAAATCATTCAGAAAAGTAAATTCATCTTGGAAGTCCAAATAGTTTGAACAAATGTTATAAGCTCGATTCAGCAAGGTCTTTATAGCATTATTTTGAACCTATAAATGCAAAAACTGGAAAAACTTAAGCCCAATCTTGTAAAAGTAGCCTTCCGAAAAACAGAGGATTTAAAACTGCGACCTGTTCTAGAAATTTGGGAATCAAAAACTTGTGGAGCAACATTCCTCAGATAGAAACCATCAACGTAATTTTAAATGCTCTTTTTGCCTCGTCAACAGATTTGGTTTTGGGGCTTAGTAGAACTAACTTAAAAATTTTCTTGAACATTCAGGAATAAAATCAGTGTTTATTTTTGCTGACTAATTATATAAACAAATTGAAGGTCGTGGTATGGGTCTCCCTTTGGGGCCAAACCCAGCCTGCCACCGGCTTTACCTGCCACCTCTGCAGGCCCCTCCCTGCCACCTCTGCAGGCACCTTCCTGCCACCTCTGCAGGCACCTCCCTGCCACCTCTGCAGGCACCTCCCTGCCACCTCTGCCGGCACCTATCTGCCACCTCTGCAAGCACCTCCCTGCCACCTCTGCAGGCACCTCCCTGCCACCTCTGCCGGCACTTCCCTGCCACCTCTGCAGGCACCTCCCTGCCACCTCTGCAGGCACCTCCCTGCCACCTCTGCAGGCACCTCCCTGCCACCTCTGCAGGCACCTCCCTGCCACCTCAGCAGGCACCTCCCTGCCACCTCTCTCGCCTTGTTCTGCTGCCGCTGAAAGGGCCGGGAGGATAAGGTAGGATTTGCGAGGCACATGATTTTAAATGCATTAGGCAAGCATTCCATTCTAATGTCGTGTATGGCTAAAGGGAACCAAGCTGTCAGCAAACCGGACCGAAGACAAACATCAATCGAGGAGTGACTTTAATGTTGCACAGCAAAAACAATCGTTGAGATTTGTGTAATCCGTGTTTTATTCTTCTATTGGTGAACTCGCTATTGTAGTGCACAATGCATGCTTACATGGGGGAAGGAATGCTGTATTAAAAACATTCTTGCAATTCTTTCCACGAAATATTCTTGCTGAATTTCAAGTATTTTCCAAATTTTTAGTATAGAACATCGTCTCTCATTTGTGGATCTTGCTTGTGAAATTGAGTAATGATTGAATAGATATAAGCGTTTGAAAGATGCCTGCAAACCTTCAGAGTAACCTCAAGATGAGGAACGGAAGTACGAACAAAACTTAAGAGAAAGCTTGATGTGTTGAGCATGTTAAAGTAGAATTTTCAATATGATGTTTTGTTTAAACTAAACATTTCAATTAGTAATTTATTTTCCTCCGTGTATCGTCTAAACTAAATTATACTGAAAATTATGATTTTCAGTTATGTTCATTCCTGCTAACTATCCTCCTAATTTCAAAACGAATTCCAGACTGAAAAGTATTAACTAGAGCTATTTTGAACTTCAAATTTTCGAAATGTAATGAAAAAAACGGTCTCAAAGTGAAAGTTATGCAAAGTTCGAACTTTTGCATATTGATGTTGTCCCTGTGCTTGAGTCGAGTTTTACGCTAGCGAGCGCAGAGAAAACTTTTACGATTTTCTTTGAGTCCTAATAGATTTTATTTATTGCGTGAGAACAAAGTCCTTGAATCAACAAAATATCATGATAACTATAATTTTATTTTGTGAAAAAAACAAAAGTACTGGAACTACGTTTAAAAAATTTATCTAGTGACAAATATTATCATTCAATACCTCCGCTCTAGCATGAATTCTATCTAGGCTGGAGTTCGCCCACAAAACTTTCTCTAAAAAGCAGTATGTCTCAAGGAATTTTCTTCAATATCCAGAGCTTCACTTTGTCAGGCATGCATGATCGGCATGGGTTAGGTGGCAGGTGAAAGAAAACTGATAATGTCCTACTGTTTTGTTCAACAGTATAAATAACGTTTCTTCGAACACTAAGTTTACAATTGAAATAAAATAACGTTGAATGACGACAAAGAGGACTATTTTTAAAGATACAAGTAGGCGGGTTTTGGAATGACAGTTAGTAGTTACTAGACACCGAAAGTCAGGCCAGTACAACAATTACACTAGAACGGTTCTGAATTTACGATATGGGTCAAGGCGCAGTCGCAACAACCTGGCCTGTTGGCCAGATGAATAGGAAGCACTCTTAAAAGACATCAAGTACGACTAGCGGAAAAGTTAAATAACGCAACCAGAATATAAACTACAAGAAAATACACTATTTCATAATACGCTATTCCACGAAGAATTATAAACACAGATAAATAGCTGCAGTACACTTCATGATAAACTATTTCGATATTCACCTGTAGTGCGGGGCGGCAAGCGTATGCGGCACAACGCTATGAGCGCCGAGGTAGTGATTAAGAAGCAGAATTTTACAACAAGAAAGTTGGACCGATGTCCATACACACTTAACAGAAAATGACGAGTTTACATCGATCTCTATAATGGATCAAGCAGCAAGGCTTGATCCATTAGTTAAGATCATGGCTATGAGGAGGTCCACTTTTCTTAACTTCATAACTTCGGAAAATGACACCACTGTGGCGTGCAGTTCGAAGAGTGAAAGGGTATTTTGTCTGTTGAGAGGGGAATGGTATGTCTGGTATGGGAGAAGGGAATGGTCAGCTTCCTTGCGTACAAGACTTGAAACTCATACGATTAACGAATTTGTAGTGACTTAACTTTTTTGAACGAAAACAAGAGTAGATTTCTATGCATTAGAAATAACTGCCCACAGCTTAATCAAAGCAGGTTTTGATTTAGCAGAACTATTCTTTTGGAGTCTGAAATACTTTTGAAGGACTTTTCCAGCTCTTCTTTCTGGCAGCTGAGTTTCGTGGGAAATATGTGAAGTTTCATATGGATGCATGCTTTCATCTGTGAGGGTGCTCTCCTCTAACTTGCACAGAGAAACCTTTTGGTTTTGGTCTTTCGTGCTTTCCTTCAGAGATCTGTTATTTGTTCACTCTTTTCTATAGGTCGCATGATGACAACTTCACGTATTTTTTGACACTTCTCATGATTTTATTCCCTACATTCATTCCTCTGGCTAACTTTTGCATGGATCTCATGAGGTTTCGTTCAAGCTTTTTTTAAACACTTATATTATCTTGAAGGTGCGAGAAGTTCGAGGACGACTTTCAGTAGTGTAAAGTTCATCAATCCAACGGAGGATGTGAGAAACCTTAAAAATATTGCCGGCGTCTGTAACTCAACAGTTCAGTGATGTGTTTCATGGGCTGAAAAGCTCAAAAAACAATTTTTCATTTAGTACTTTTCTTGCAAAATATTCCTTACCATAATAAGTTACTCTAAAGTTTATAGAAGGTCCGTCATTTCTGAATATTTGTGATCGTTATTCTTGCTACAAAGAGATCTTATGATTCATAATTTATCTTAGCATTAAATCCACGCACAATGTCCGCTCTGTGTCACATAAATGTTGATTAGTTTGGATCTGCTTCTATGAGTGTCGGTTCTTTTTTTAATAAAACTTAAGGAAAGAGGGTATGTCCAATGGAAGATGGTGAGGTGAAATAGAATTTGCATGAACATTTTGAAGATTGTTTAATGTAAGTATTGTTTACATTGCAATGCATACATTTTCACAATTATGCAGGTACAATTAAATCATCAGCATTTTTTATCAACAAGGCTGATATGGTGACTTAACTGAATCAAAAATGTCACAAATAAAATGATTATCATCGATCAATAAATAGAATTAACAAACCACATACTCCGATGCAATAAAGGAGAGTGACTGATAGATGTTAAATGGGAAAACTAATTGCCAACTAGATACGGTGGTCAAAGAACAGGCCACAATAAAGAAGGAGTGGTGTCAGCGTAGCTGTGAGGCGATCAAGGAAGTTCGGTCTGAGTTAAGCAAATAAATTGCTCCGTGGAACCTCATTAGGGAGCGCGTCGCATGCATTGGCGGGTCGGCACCTGTTTAATTTGTGAAGTTCTTCACTTTTTGGGATTTGCAACGTGCTTCCGTACCCTGAATGGGATCGTTGAAGCGGCAGCACTCTTCCGGTTGATGGAGCAACTTCTACTCATTTTCTATAATAGGACTAAGCGAAGAGCAAACTCGTTCAAGTTCATATGAGAGTCCAGGCCCCTCGCAAGAAGATGCAATTAGATTTTACTTCCTGCGAGTGGTCTTCTTGATTCCAAGATGTTATTAGGGCGCTGGGAAAGGGCCGCTTCTATGACTTGCGAGATGATGAAGTTCTCACTCCCGTTCTTGCCTGAAATTGGAAAAGGACTCAACACCAGGAATATCCTTTATGTTTGAAGAGCTTACCGAACATTTTTGATCGTTTCTGCGCCGCACGTGGTGATAACTGGACGAATTTAGCGTAATGAAAAAACTTCAAATTTTTGTTTTTCATATGCGGATATATAGGGAAAAATTCCTGAAGCCAATCGTAACTTCACTTTTCCTCCCTCCTTTTGTTAAGAACGAGTGACATAGTAAGGAACTCCCTCCATTCTTCCAAATCCATTTCCCGTACTTTGCTGAGCGGCTTCCAACCGAGTCCAAACAGATTCCTTATTTACTCTATTGAAGCCACAGGATAAACCTCACAAATTACCAGCACAGCAATGAGGAGAAAAGCATATTTCTGTCGAAAGTGGCTCTTAAATCCTGGAGATACGAGGAGCACTCGGCTCCCTTGCTCCGGTCGGCGGCTCACAATTTGTGTGCGGTGTTCAACGCACAGAGGCTGACGCGAAAATATACGTACTAGTGCTCAGATTTAGTCCCACATTACGCCGGCGTGATGAGCATCAATGTCATCACGCCCTTGTGTCATGTTTAGTAACCGTTGAATTTAAAGCGGAGTTGTGAGTGTAAACTCCCCGACACCGCCATGTTTTGCATTGAAACCTAGCATTACGTGAAGTGTTGAGGACTATACTCTGTCACTTCTGTATGGTGTAAAGCCCGATAAGTTATACTTTCTACGGGCTGTACACAGAGGATTTTTGGGAATTATCTGAAATCTTGATCATTGATGTAAAACAATTTCCTACGTGCGAATAAATGTAAATTTCTCTGCGCGATGTCCAGAGGTAACGTACATTGAAGTTATGTATTAAGGTAGCCGCTAAATGAAATTTTATTCAATGGCGCACTAGGGATTTGAGTATTGACATAATCAACTTGGTTTTAAAATCGACAAAATCAATGCACTGAATATTATTTGCTATCCACTTGCCTAGTCAATATATATTGATAATATAGTCACTATGACATTTTTTGGCAACGTTTTATTGGTGACAGCTAACGTGGCTAGCAAGTACTGACACAATTATTGCATAGGCTTTTAATGATATTGGGCGTCAGAAAGTAGTACCTTATTTCACGAGTGCCTTCCATACCGTGGTGGTTACGCTATATTTTTTCTTTTCCATTGGCAGCTTTTGCAGCACCATCAAGTGGAAATGATAAGTTCTCAAAATTTAAGAGAGGAAGATGTATTTCCGAGGACGAGCAGAAACATATTTCCTTGAAATGTATGAACGTATTTCCAAGGACTTTTAAAAACTAATTTTCTACGACCATAGAGACCCTTTATTCATGTTTACGTACTTCTAAACTCGTAAATGGTGTGATGTGATTTATTAATAGCATTTATAAATAATTCAATACTTTCTTAATTCGAAAGGTGCATTTTAACTAAATCTCATTTTCACGAGTAATTTCAAAGTGTCGACTTCTTTCTTCTTCCTTCAAAAATTCCTTCACTCTCAGGCAAACGTATGCGGAAGATAGTTTGTTCTGATGCAATAGACGAGTCAGTGGTTAAAAAATAGATTATAAACTGCAAAATCAACAAAATCCACAATTTTATTTTATCCCTTATTCTGCCAAATGATCATGAAAAGTAAGACTAGGCACGGTTAACATGAGAAGGTCAGACGCAGTATAACCCTCACAGAGGGTCATGTCAGAGGGGGGTAAATGAACAAACAAAGCGGTAAATGAATTTTTTCTATCGGTAAAAAATTTATAACGAAAGTTGCAATATTCAAACAAGACCTTCATTCCTTTATCTAAAAATTGTAACGACCAATTACTTTTCAGTATGTCCGGCTCTGGCCCGAATCACATGCTAGAGCTGTGTTATTCACTAATTTTTGCAAGGGAGCCACTTCGGTTAAACGCATTGATTGAGAGAGCCGCAGCTACTGCAAGTTAGCGTATGTTAGATAAATTATAAATTAAAAAATTAATTTACAAATTTTTTGAGAGCCGTGAATTGAGTCATCACGAGCCGCTCAAATACCACTGAGCTAGAGTCAACTTGAAACGAATCACAAATCCTCATCAGGCTCCAGCATTGCTCATCACTAGGAATTTTCGCCCATACCTTTAATTGAAAGCATAGAGCATTATGGGTTGCATGGGTGGAAGCATGAATTTCTAACTCCAGGATAAACCAAAGAAAAATATCTATCAAGGTAGAGCAGGCCGTATGGAGTGCTGTTATTTTTTGCAATCAATTTTAGCCAATGGTCCCAAATAGTTAAATTGTGGTCTCGTTCGGTTTAACGTGTGAGAGGATGTACTGTCCTGTTAGAAAGTGATTATTTTGTTGTGACTCTCTCTTAAAAGCATGATTCAAAATTCATCTCATATTTGGAGATGTTCTTACTTTCGTGTTTGTTGAACAAAATGGGAAAATTCCCACGTTCAGTCCAGCTCGTACCACGACTGAAACTATTCTAAGTGAGCCGAGATTGTGGGCAAGCGACCCTCAGAATCTCGATTCGAGCGCTTGAATTTCGCTGCTACAATAAAATAGTTCTCCTCTGAATACACGATATTATTAGTGACCTTATCCTAATGGAATGTGTTCAGTACAACCCTCTGCCGTCACCAATCCTTTTTTTCTTTTAGGTATCTGGAAGCTGGAAACTCTTAGTATCTTGAATGATGATTGTATGAAGCATTTTTGAACAGTATTCTTCTAGTGCTTAACTTATATAATTTAACGGCCCCCATCCGCATCTACCCCTTTTGGTTTTGTCTGACTCTTACTTTGAGGGGTTTGATGATATTCGGGATGCAAGAAGTTCACGGGCGATCATGTCAAGGACAATCTTCGTTCGTTTCAAATTCGACAAGCAAACAGAGATCGAGATAAGCCATGAAATTTGGTGCCTTCGTCAACTCTACAATTTTTTCATTCATCGTATCTGAGCAATGAAGCTCAAAAAAACTGTGTTTCTCTTTTTTTGACTAAATGAAAAATATTTGAAAATTTTCGGAAGAACATGGAGAATGAAAAATTTCTCACCATTAATGAACCTTCGTCAAAATTTGAGCAATTTTAGATACCTTTCAATACTTGCTGTACATTAATTTAACAACCTTCTCCACACCCGGCGTGCTTACGTATGATTTCTTCTTCGACTCAAAATATCATTATTTAGTGCTTTTTTTTACTTCCCTTGGTGAGGTGTCTTAATATTGCTATTTTATTCAATTAACATTCCGATTTTCTCTAATGACGATAAATTTCAGCTTGTCAGTGATTCAAGGTTCAAGCACTATTTGTCAGATAGGGTAATAGTAAAGTGGAAATGGATTTGTGACCGAAATATTTTTTCAACATAAATGCTTCCGCGTGAAGCTTCTAACATAAGTGCCTTGGCATTTGAAAATGCACTTCATGGAGTTTCAGGATATGGAGCAAAGAGTTGAACACCGGGCGAATTCCGAAAGAAATCTGAAGAAGCCACCAGCAATACCATCATATTTTACAAACAAGGATGGTCGGGCAGGCGAAGCAAAGCTAGAGAAATATAAAGCTTTACTTAACCGCGACTGCTGCATGGAAAGGGCGCTTGGAGGCCTACGTAAGTTAGACCCGACGTGCTCGCGGCAGAATTTAACTCGCTCTTTTCATGACCCAAACTGGGGCGAGCTTTCTGAAGTTCAATACACAGGAAGCGGCCGGAGATTCACGGTCGCCACCGTGCCATTCGTGCTGCTCACACTCGCGTGAGGGACAAGAGGCGGACGTACGGTAACTCCTGACTTGACTTTGCATACGCTTAAGCTGGAATTTTGTGGTGCTTCCTAAACTCGTCGCCTGGGCGAGCATTCCGAGAGAATTTAACCAAATATAACAATGAAAACCTGCGAAGCATCTTTAGTAGTTTAATGTTACATATATGTGTGAAACCACAAAAACATGCGGCGAGTGGGGATGAGTGGACGAAAATGACACCAGATGTTGTTTGGTGCAGTAAATGACTCGAAAATGTTCACATGCAGGTTTTTGAAGCGCTTCTTACTGGTGTACCATCTGTAAGTGTGGTTTCACCGTGACCATATAAAAAGTGTTCTGAATAGATAACTTGGCATTTAATGATAACACTGATACTGAGGGAGGAAAAGACACAGAAAATGTTTATTTCGAACACGAGGATATCAAAGCTACTCATGTGCACATTGAGGTTATTTTAGAGTTCCAGGCAGATTTATTGGTTGGGGCGAGTATAATACGTTTGGTTTCAAGACTTCTAAAGTGCGACCTCGGTACAGTGCTAACTTCTGTACACAACCTACTAAATTAATTGTTTTCGAACAAATACAGGATGAAAATTCAATACTAAAGAATTGCATGACATGTCTAACATTGGGAAAAAATGGTTCACTTCTTTACTTTATTGAGGCTTATTCATAGAACATTTGAATTCAGTCAAAATGTTTTGTTAAAATGACGAATTCATGGTTTCTTAGTTAAAAATGTAGGCACAAACAACAACAAAAAATACGTTTATAGAAAGGACGAAACACTCAAATTTTTATTCAATGAATGCTGAGTGCAAACAAACTTGCATCAACATGAGGTTTGTGCACACGGTGCAATTATTTACCAGTGAAGTTTCACCTCTTATTAAAGAACACGCATTCATAAATAACTTGTCACTTTTACAGTCATTGCCAGACATGCATTCTGCTCCTTAGTTTACAAGTTGGCTATTATGCTTTCATTTCTTTTCATTGTAGTTTTTATATTAAATTTCCCTTGCTAGTGGATTTAATTTTGACTCTGTTATTTTCGTATTTCGCAAATAATTTTTAACTCTTGAAAACCTCGAGATTCTGATTTACGAACGCTCGATCTACTCATTTCACGTGGCGTTTATTCCTACAATCATCAAAGAATTGATGGCACAGGAGGATCAAATAAAATCTTTCCTATAAAGGTGATTCAAATTAATGAGGAAATTTACTATGGAATGAGATTGATTCCGATGTTATTCTATAATGTACCGTTCTGATTCGGCTCAATGAAAATATTATTATTAAATGATCATCGATTTTTAGTCAGCTCTTTAATTGTCAGCTCTTTAATTGACAGCTCTTTAATTGATCAGTATATAGTGTGCTACTAGGTTGAGTGTATCAGGTTAAGCACAATGATTTACCGTAGAACAGCGTCATGACAACATGTCCTACGAGTCTTTAAACATACGGAGTTGCAACCATCTATGTTCAATTGCGTAAATTTTAATTGTTGTAAGTACTTATCCTCTTTATACTTTACTTATGGTAAACATATTAATTAAATTGTTCAAAATTCTTAACTTCACAATATTTTGCTCAGCAGTTTGAACGAAAAAGTTACGAAAGGAATTCTTTTTCTAAATGTTAAACGTCTAAATAAATTGTCCTTATAGAATAATCGTAGAACTTTTATAATTTATTGAAATCGATCCCTTATTGTCATTCTAGACTTCTCGTAGCACGGTCGGATTTCAATAGCAATTCCCAATGGTCGTTTTTATTAAGATTAGATTACCATGAACTAAAAATTCAGTGCACTTAAGTTCTTGGTGGAGAATTTACATCGAAGCCCTTTGATATTGAATGAAAACTAATAACTGCACAAATAGCAAACAACACAGACCTCTCGCTCCCCAGTCCGCGCAGAAGGAAGCGCCGCAAGTGTCAACTCTAGCGCCAGCCCCGCCGACTGTCAATACGCAATCAGAGATCTATGGAGGGTTTAAAAATCCTGGTGATCTTTCAGCGGAGGCGAGTGAGGGAAGCCTTTTAAAGCCTGATTGGATCGCTATCAATAAGTCAAATCTTATTCGCTGCTAGATGAGTCATGGGAATTTAGTAAGAAATGTGTGAAGGGATCAATTTCTTTGGAAATAAGACCTCAAATCGACCTTACAATTAGTTATATTCATTGATTCATGGCATCGACAGATTATTTGTTTTCGTTTCGATGATTCGTTTGGGCGTAAAGAATGATAAGACAATTCATTCCCGTCTGCATTCTATACTGTAATTTTATAACTCTGCGGAGAAACAGAAGCAGAGTTAGTACCACTCGCTTGCAGTTCTGAATAGTTCTTAATCCGTAGCGAAAAATCAAGCGGAGACTTGAACAGTTTCTTTCGGGGGTTTTAAAATTCACATCTATACCTCAGCTTTTACTTTTCGTATTTTGACGATTCGGCTCTTCTCGTCCTAGACGCTGAATTTAATTTCTGATGAAAAAAGAGTGAAAGGCTACCGGCAGCAATTTTCACATTCACATTCTGTTTTATATTAATAGTCTGCTGAGATCAACAACCTAAAGTGAAATAATGAACGGGGTAATTATCTTTTTTAGTTAGCGACTCTAATTGCATCATGATCGTGAGCATGCACAAATAGATCGCTTGATGTGCATTTAAAAGAGTTTAAAATATATATACTCCCTTGAACTGTCATAGATAATTTTTTTCCAGTCTACAAGGTTAGACTGTGTCGAAAAGTAAAGTTAAAGCCTAATTTGACAAATGTTTATCTCAGCTAAACTGAATGTTCCTAAGATTAGCTGAATCGTTCAAAATAATACCCATTGGATAGGATGTACGGACCTATCGATCGAGTTTCCTGCGCGCTCTCCAGACCTTACGCCGTTAGACCTTTTATGGGACACGATATTTAATTACAGTAAAAGACGTGGTGTAAGTCGCAGAGTACGTAACCTGGACACAGTCTGGCGATTCAAGTGTTATTCGCAGAAATCCCTTTGAATCCGATGGTGCGAAGCAAAGTTGTGACTCTGACCCAAAAATGTATCGATGCTCAGGGCTACTGTTTGAAGATTTAATCCAATCTTTGGAACATGTAATAATACTAAAAAGTGTATTTCTTTGTCGAATTGCATTCACTTTTACTTTTCCCAAAAAGTGGATCCTTGAAGACTTGAAAATAATTTTTTCGCCTGTTTAAAGTGAGTATTCATGTTTTTTATGTACCTTACATATTCTTTGATAAACTGATGTGTGTAAGTCATTGCTATCGGTTTTTGACATTTTAATCTACGTGCTTTTGAAAATTAAAATAACTGAAATGAGGGATTGAGGGAAGAGAATGGTATATTCAATATCATGCCCTTCTTGAGGGTATACGAGTACATATCTTCAGCCACTCTAATTTTTGGACTGTTTGAGGCATACGCAAACATTAGGTTTCGATTTTATTACCTTTTGGACAGTCTTACTGTCGCTCACGTTGTTTTACTGACCGAGGTTTGTACGAATGCAAAATTTTCTAAGGTGCGCTCGGTCGTTTTGGTTTGACGTTAGTTCTCCGCTTCACCCCCATCTCAAAAACAACATCCTAAAACTATCTTTGAAAAATCAATCAATGCGCTAACCTGTCGTGTAGGTCGTAAAGAAAATAATTACTTTCAAATAACTCACTTTAAGCATGGTAGTCAAATCTGCCACCTCGATAACGTTTTACATTGCATTTCATGTCAGACATATTAAACTTGCCTATTTATTGAAGCCTAAATTGCGTTTCCAAAGCGTGTGTGGAGTCTGCCAGTAATATAGTTAACGAGTAACGTGACTCACAGGCCTGCCCGAACCATCTGTTCGAGTTCTCAATTGTCGTCATGCAGGAGGTGCTGGCAGCTGCCACTTCCCCCCTCTCGTTCGAGTAAGGAAAAATGCAAAAGCGTCATCATTTTGCCTTAGTTTATCTCACTTTTACCTGTAAGAACACTTCTAGGATGATTGATACGAATTTTTAAAGATTCGATTGGCAATCAGTAAAGTTGTTTCTCCGTAAATAATGTGGAAGCTAGATGCATTTGAGAAACTGGTACAGAGTAGGAGACGTGAAAGTGATGTCAATATGAAAGGAATTTCAAGCACGCTTGTTTTCACGCAGTCACGGAAAATATCATTTATTCCCACGGGTTACATTTCGCTTTGTGAAGTATTCTACTACCAGACATGGGGTTGTGGCTACGAACCACGCCTTGCATCCCTACAAAGTTGAGTGTTTAGTTATTCACCAACTAAAATCAACGAGTGAAATTTTCTCACATAATAATGCTAACAGCACACACTATGGGAAAAGTTACCTGGAAAACAATTGTCATTTGACACTTCTCTTCTGTATGTCAGAAGACAATTTTAAACGATTCGAGTGGAACCGCACCAAATGTAAACTTTTAATTCAATTTTAACTTACGCTGCAACAAACAATTAAAATTTACATTTTTCTTTTACATCCCTGTCATATAACAGCTTGCGAATTTTTCAACTAAGGTATACTTAGAACCAAATTCAAACTTGTGGCGGTTATCCGAATAGCTAACATGTGTGTGTAACACCAACACGCTTAGAATCCTAATGTCCCATTACATGATCCATAAAATTGTCTTCTGAACGAGCACAAAGCATGAATCTGCGAATTATTTTATTATTGATGGCCACAATTGCTTGCAAGCAGAATGACGACGAGCACGCAGAATATTTTCAGGCGTCTGCGCCCCGGCTGCCCAAAATAGCATGTCATTAGGTGTGTGTGCTGTCATGAAGCAGAATAGGCTCATTTGTTAGCACCAAACGAGCGCCTGACGAGCACTGGTAACTACCCGCTTTATCTCCCCTTCTTATAGGAAATTGTCCCCACACAACATTAGCTGCAGGAGTCGGAGAGCGTGAGCTCTTCCCTCCATCATTACTCAGCAACTCACGCATCCGTGCTGACGCAGAATGGTACGCTACCGTCGTAGATCTGGCATAAGAAATGGATGTAAGCTCCCCGAGGCACGTAAATATCACACGAGTGCTTCATAGTCTTCGTGTGCAATTGCAAAATTTACAACCTCCAGCACTGGCGATAGTAGGAAATGTGCTGAGAGCTTCATTCAGGACTTCTGTGAACCAAACATGAAAGTCGGCACGTTAGTTTGGAATGATATTTTGTGAAACGTTCTCATGTTTACCGCAAACTGCCCAGAAAGAATCAAGGGCTTCAACTGAAAAAAGATAAAAGAAATACAAGCTCAGTAGATGAGTGAGAAAGAAGCAAGTGCGTGCTAGAGCGGGCCTGAATAACAGAGTGAGGGACGTCGGTATGACTAGGACACAATGCACTCAAATCATAGAAACGTTAACTCTGACAAGACTCGTGAGTCCAGTGAGACTTCCTAAACAGATTTTGCAATTTTATCATACACAGATTTATCATGAAGCCTAAACACGGGGGGTAATTCATGTTTTACTTGCGAAAGATTTTGTTGTTCCCAGTTGTGAAAGAGTTCACAAAATAAACTCGTGAGAACATTAATAACCTGACATCCATCCCTCGAAATCAGGGTACCTTGGATCTGTTATAGACAGTTGGACTTGATTTTCGGAAATGGTTTCGAAGCCTACATCTCCCAGATTGGCTAACATGGTTGTTCAAATCACAATGTGCTGCGCTCGTAATTCAGCGAGGTAGTGTGAAGAGATGAGTAGCGAAATTTACGTCGTAACGTGTTAGATTCGGATAGAGTGAAGTTTTTCAGACGTCTACCGAGCACTAAGTTTGAACCACGTCCCAAAATTTTAACTCTGAGCTGGTTCAAGCAGTAGTGTCTTGGTTAGGACTCCTTCAGCGCTGCTGGGATGAGGCCCCTACGTTGTGTTCGATACACAGCGGGTCGACATGGCTTTGGAGGCGCGCTTGGAACAGCGATGGACCTTGGCAAAAATATTGCTTAGCTAAAAATAATTTTGTTTCGTGATATGGACATAAATTCAGGTGAAGTAATAGTTTCAACATCGTCGTGCTGATGTTTTTGTTGCCCATCACTGACGGTTTTGCTTGTCAATTTCACTTAATCAGCCCCTGCACACTTTGCTGGTTCGCAACGAGGACAAAAAGCTGAAACAATTGGACGAGATGCGGATGTGAATACCGCAGGCCACAGTGACCATATTGAACGATTCCACATCAATTGACTCGTTACCTGCTTACTTACCCACAGGTTTTCACATCGGAATTTTTCATAATTTAGGTAGTCCACTGGTGGTTATAAACTGGGTTGTTATTTGAACTTAACTAGTGCCAGAAGATGACACTTTTTAGTTAATTTCCTGTCCATGCAAAAGTTGAATAAAGAAATTGAGCTCAACTGGAGTTGAATTTTCAATCTCAGTTCAACCCGGTGGAGTTGAGTTAAAACATTGTTAAGCTGCAATCGCCATGAAATCTCATAAACGAAATTTTAACGAGTCCCAAAAATTTCACACCTTTTTTTTGGCTTCTATTTGTAAGCAAGTGTTTTACGCGATCTTCTATGTCGATTTAGCATACGACATTGAGAAATACCAAAAAATTGCCGTAAAAACACTCTTTCTTCAGATATTTGTATAAAGATGGTTCCATGTTTATTTGATATCACTTTCTATTCTATTTAAACATTCGTAATCAATCTGAAATATCAGAGACAAAATTCGTCTAAAAATAGACTCGTAGTTATCATAATTGTGTACTCGACTGTTGATTCTAATTACTTCTAAATTGCTTTGTGGTCACGCCCATTTTCGTGAGCAGCTGCGATTTTCCGTCATGACTCGATGCTGAACTACTTTTCCATCACCGTGTCCATGTTGAAATGAGGAATTTGTCGAAAACTAACTTGAAGTAAATCTAATTGTATGTTACACAATAACTTGGACTATCAACAATATTAAATCAAATTCACAGTTTACTACAATAGCAATACTAAATCAGTTTGTTTCACTGTAAGAGATAGGTATAACTAAATAATAACGTAGTGTATACGGTATTATGTTATTTATTACCTTGTTTAAAATAAAATATATCTAAAACTTTTGACTTTTCGTTCGCTTCTAGAACACTCAAAAGTTTTAATTTGAGCATTACGAAGAAGAATAGCCTACTGTAGGTTTTATTCCGCAATATTAAAGAATAATACAGGAATATGAATGATTTCAAGCGTAACTGTAGAAGCAACTCAAAATCAAATTTTGAAGTCATTATTCAAAATGTGTTCATTTGTTCATAAATGAAACAAATATGTTTTCCAAAACAATTTCTTTCAAATTTCAACTTTGGAATAAGTTCTGAAAAAATTGAAGTAATAGAGCTGAAGATCAGTTGCGAGGTATAGATATGAGAAATCTCACAACTGGACATAGTTAGACAATTTCGAATATATTGCTGTTGTTAGTCATATTCATAGACATTATAATTCTGCTCGTGTCGTGTCTGTCAGTCCGCACGTAAGGCTTTAATAGCCTCAAGCGGAATCAGAGCTACGATTGACAGCCGTTAGGTAACTGATGATTCGGGGATACTGTCGGTAGGTGAGCATAATAAATATCGCTATCTTAGGATATCTCAACATCAATTGAGTTTGCATTGTAAGCTATTGCGAAATATGTTAGGATAGCTCAGGTTAGGTTGGTTACGATTAGTTTCGACATTAAGGTATGCTATGACGTCAGATTAGGGTAAGATAGAATAGAATAGATAAAATAAGTTAGGTTGGGTTAGGGTTTAGTAGGTTAGGTGAGGTTACATAGGTTAGGTTAAGTTTGGTTAGGATAAAATGAGTCGTAAGGATATGTTAGGCTCCGCTACGTTGCTAGAGGTTAAGTTTAGATAGGACAGGTAAAATTAGGACCGCTTGGTATAGTTCAAACTAGAAGAATGACCGAGAAATTTTTTAGTTTCAGCTAGGTCAGGTTTATGGGCGTTATTCAGTGCTAGGCTAAGATGCGATAACGTGATTTAGGTAACACAAGATTGGGTAATATAGGCTTAGTTATGGTCAGATAAGATAAGACAGGTTGAGTTGGGCTATGGTATGATAGGTTAAGATTGATTATAGGTTAGGAAAAGTTAAGTTGAGATTGAACAGGTTAGGTTCAATTCACTCCTGTAGGTTTGATTTTCAAGGCGATAAATGACCGTACAATTTTCCACGGGGACAGCTGTTACACAATGATTTCCTAGGACTAAAATGATTTGTATGTTAATTTCTTTAACATCAATCTCGAAGAAGTGGGCAATGGTAGGACTGTCAATACTAAAATTGACAACATTAACGTTTGTGTAAACGTGAAGTTCAGTCGAAATGAATATTTTGCTATCAAGATAAAAATACACCATGACTCATGAAACTGGAACGTGCTCTAACTGTGACTTCACGGAACTGATCATTTTCGAGCGTGAACAACTCCCTTTTAAACTGTAACATCTCCATAACCTAAATTTTGCTTTCATATATTTTGAAGACATGTTGAATAGAAATGTTTTAATTATCATTATCTTTACGTGCTAAATCAATTAAATTATTTCTTTTATCCCCATGGAAAATGTTTAAAACTTAGCACATGTGTTTTATAAAAATTCTCATTTGCATACTATCTAATTAAAACTGAAAACAAGCAATTTAAAAATAGCTTGATAAAACTAAAATTTGGGAGAAAATAGAGACGTCAATATTAGTGTTCTAATAATACTTTCTTCACCATCAGAAAGCACAGAGACATGCCATTGAACGCAAAGGTATAACTGTAGAATACAGGGAAAAAACCTACGATGAATTGTAGAAACTGCAAAAATACGTTTAATGTACATACATCAGTATTATCTTAGCGCTGTGTGTGATAAACACATTAAAAAATATAATTGCCTAAATTTGAAAATCACTGTAATGGTCCTGGACTAGGTTCAACGTCAAAGTTCAACCCCGCCCTGTAACTGGAACATCGCGCGTGTTCCAGCTGCAGGATTCCTTGTGGAAACAAAATTGGTGTTCTCAAGTAGTGTTTTTACTTTAATGTATTTTGTTCGCATCAGGTACTTTTTTAAAGCAATTGACTGTTGTTTTATCACTTCCAAACGTTTCTTTAAAATCACTATTTTTTTCTTCATGAAAATTGCACTCCAGATTGTACCATGCATACTATGTTATAATTTGTGATAATTATGCATGCTGTGTTGATTTCGAAATTCATGTCGTAAAGAACATTCTTTTGATTCTTTGATTTACGCATCCTGCGCTTCCTTCTCTGATTTGCATTTAAGCTCGATAACTTTTAGAATCGATTGTCTTCCAATCGAATCTCCGTGTAATAACATAGCACTTGAGTCAAACACTCTTCATAAAATCGAGTTTTCGGTTCCTGCGTGTGAGCTCCCACATCCTGTGAGGGCAGAGTAAACACGAGGCTCAAGAGACCGTGGAGGACTCTCCGTTTTTGTAGTTCGTGACTGTAACATCCTTGCGGAGCCCTAACTATGTTCTCCTTCAAGTGACAGCAGTGACACGAATCGTGGCACCATCCGTCACTCACGGTGTCAGGTCCTAAAGTGATTTGTCACCCGCGTGACAGGAGGCAACTCGCTAGGAGCCATCTAGGGCAAAAACCTAAACAGTTACTTTGAAACGACCCCATACTGCCTAAATGTGTTTCAATAAAACGATTACTTAGTAATAAGGAGACATACCTTAGCAGTTCTGTTTCTTATTTTAGTTGATGTTAAGAAACTGGTCTGTGCGTCCATAGAGAAACCTGCTGACGAAATTTGCTTCGTCATTCCCTTCTTGGTTCACATTACGAATAGATTTTCAGAGAATTTTTATGTACACTAAGCGAGTGTAATAGAATTTCGGAAAAACAGCAAATTCTGTTTGGACAAATTAAAACTTAAAATGTATTCGTGTACGTTCAAAAGTGTGCAGAAAAGATTGAAACTTTTTTTTCACAAGCCTGATTTGCATCCCCGAGGCGTGTGCTTAAATATTCAATTCTGTGCTGGCTGAGGCAGTTAATTTTACGTACATGTCAGCGAAACGCGGCAAAATATATTGTTGGCTTAAATAACCAGATACGAACATATGTGCACAGTATTTGGTAAGATTTTATGGAGAAATTTCAAAAACTCTAATTTAATATTTCACCGAATATGCCTATTCATAGCGTTAATTAGGTTTTGTATAAACGGATAAATCCTTTCATTTGCTCCATCTTCATTCATTTTCTAAGCTTTGACATACCTAATATGTGTTTTTTTGCATTGTTCTCACTGGAGTGTTTTATACTTCTCGTTATAAATATGACTAATAATTAAAGCAGACCAAAACCTTAAGGCCTGGACTGCGAAAGTCTCAAATTTTGGGCTAGATGTTCCACTTTCCCCTCAACCATTTTAGGACTTCCATTGTGTCATATAAAAAAATAGAGTGTGGTAAAAGTGAAAATGCAAAAAATCCTTACCTTCACTCGTATCGATGGACAATTTTGATTTGTTCTACATTTCGTTTTGATCGATTCTCTACGCGAAGCAGATAGGTGGGGTTTTCTTAGCTTCCGTCAAATTCACCATGAAGTCCTTTCAAGGCCTTAGCGCCAGTGCGAGAAATGATCGCTGAAGCTCGCATGATGCACCAGCAGGCACCAGCGCTGGGTGGCTCCGACCGTATTTTCTGAATCCTACCGGAAGATCTTTTAATTAAATTAAACAGAAAGACTAAACAGTAACTTCTGGCTTGATCATAAACTGAGAAAAAAATCCTCGCTTCTTCCCTCCGAAACTTTGAAATATTGAACAACTATACAACAGCATTTTATGTAGCTACAAATTTGAGAGAAATTCCTTTGTGTGGAAAAATATTGGTCGAATTTCCTAAATATGAGTATCATTTGCATCTAATCTGAAAAAAATATGCATTAGAGTGACAGATATCAAACTCAACCCATCAAAGCACTTCAATAACGAACGGATTCAATTTTCGCGCATGCTTAGCACTTATGTGAAAAATTATAAATCCATACGAATAAGTGTCTTCGTCAAATATAACTCCCCGCTTTCTTCCCTATTATTAATTCAAACTTTCATGTAATGTTTATGATCGATGAAATTTAAAATTAATCTTTACAAGTTCGTTTAACATATTGGTGTGTGACTAAACGTGATGGAGGCTTAATTTGTTTTTATGTAGTCTCATTTAGTTCAACACATTATTATTAATTCCACTGTAGCGAAAAAGCTTACGCAGATAATGCCTTGCGTTGAACTTTTTTAGTTTAGTTTTTTGTAGAATACTGAAAAGGTAGTTTAAATGATAAAAACGGACACAACAACTCAACACCTTCGTCACGGAAATCCTACCATATTTTAACATGCATAATGCATTGCCCGATTTTAATATGAAAACAATACGCAGTATGCATAACACTATTTAGTCGGACGACAGTGTTCCCTTGCTCTAACAGCGGAGAAGCAGCAATGCTTTTGTCTCTCACTGCAAATAGTCCCTCTCTAAAATGAGAGAGTTCTCTCAAAAGTTGTCAAAAGTTATCTGCGGGCTTCCCTCGAACAACTTCATAACAATTAAAATAAACAGAGAACTGAATGGTCATTTCTAGAGCTAGGAACTCTCACCAGAAAGGAGTTTGGGGTCCATTTTGAAGGGCCCTTCACAGTTTTCTGCCTCGACAGAGCCAATATTTGTATTGGTCTACCCTGGCCTCGAGAGTCTCGCAGCGCCGGTGCAGCGCCGCGCCTAACTTTGCTGCTCTCCAGTTCTAGTTAGCGTATAACTGAACTCCCCGTACAATTGAAACTTTCTCTCTTCAGAATGAACTTAGAGCCGAGATTTTGGGTCAGTTATCACGAGTTCTGGCAACGTTTAAGTTCAGATGCGCAAATGTCTATGTGTGGAAAGAAAAAGTAAGTCCATATGATTTGTTTGGTGAATATTGTTTTTGTCTAAGATCTAATACGCGTGTGTATTATAGAAATGTTCATGAAATAAAGATAATTATTTTTTTCTAGTAACACAAGCTCACTTTTCAACGTAAATGCATATGGGTTCACAAGGCATAGTATGCCTGAATGCGCTTCATTATAAGGTATGGAATATCATTACAGGATATAGTATAGTATCATTACAGGGTATAGTATAGGATCAATGCCGGGTATAGTATAGTATCATTATAAAGTGTACAAGGTATAGTTTGATTGAATACGTATCATTATAAGTGTTAGAACCATTCCAGTACTTATGGGTGCGAACATCGCTCTTCTTCATGAGGATAAAGTGCGTAAAACTTGCTCTGATGCAACAACTGTAATCAGATAAGACCTAGGAAAAAAGTATATTTTGCTGTAGTTGAGCAGGTGAGTAAGCATAATTTAGGGTCGGTTCAGAGGAACGATTAGTATCGCCTCAAGTCTGTAGTGACCGTTTTAACGTTTGCCAGAACTTTCAAGTTCCTTAACTTCAACCAAGGAGTGTTGACGCGTTGCCCTTTGCTAAACCTCAGCCAACATCTGAAATAACTGTTTTGAAGTATGTTTAAATTTGACGTATTTGCTTTTAATCCATTCGTCAAGGTACTGCACATCACGGGCACGGACACGCGCTGTGCGTCATTTGAACGGTCATATGAATACACTAAGTTTAATTTCAGGTGCTTTACCATGCAGAAATGTTTACAGCCAGAGTTAATGTTTTCTGCTCAAATTTATGTTCATATCTTGAACTTGATGTTCAAATCAGAGGTTCATATTCATATCTTAACAGTCTTAATTCATATCTTAATGTTCATACTAAGATATCAATCATTTCTTAATGTTCAAATCAGAGGAGTTAATCTTCATGGTGAGTATGGTTCCTCCTCCAGGGAGACAGATTAAAAATAATTGAGGAGGGATTATAATAAACTCTACATACACCGTCGATTTTTTTTGTACGTCTTTGCTCTGCCAGACTAAGCTTCACAATGACAATGAACTGAACTTTTGCGTCTACACCAGTATTGACCTTACTTGCAGCCCTGTCATTAGGGATGAAAATTTGATTGCAGGACCGTCTTTCTCCTTTTAGATTTGTGCATATCGTAGAAGTTATAAGACTTGGCCTAGCTCTCTGAGATGATTAGTGCATCATTTACAATGTGCGTCCTGCTCATGATGTTGCATTTTCTGCAAGCCACACAGTTATCAAACTATTATCCTAATGAGATGGTGAGATTCAAGAAATTAGGAGTGTTTGCAAACGTTCACTACTGAAGTTATCATATTATTCAAGTGAAAATACTAGATCTCTTTAGAAGGAGCGTAGCTTTCATATATTTGATCATCTGAGTTCATGCACTTCGTATTTGGTGCAGGAGTAACACAAGCAAACGTTGCGATGTGCCTCATTGTGAAACTGAAACTAAAAAAATTTACTGGCTGAACGGGGTTAACATTTATTACACTACATTCTACTCTTACACTACACATGTAACGTACATACACATGCACACACACACACACACACGCACACACACTTGCGCTCGGTATGTTTATAAACAATTTCCTCACACAACTTCATTAACAGGTTTTAAGTGTGAACTGTTGAAGAACCTATGCTATATTAATAATATTCGTCACCATTGAGTCGTGACATTGGCCCAAAAAACTGAAGTAATTATTCAGAAGCCAAACCGTGTTAATTAAAAGTTTTAAGCAAGTGGTACTGTGAATCTAGTTGCTCGTACTGAACCCTCAATGCAACAGATTTTCAACTGAATAATTTTCGTTCAACACTCCAGTAATTGCGACAAAAGAATACTCCAGGAGGCATCAGGGCACTTACGAAGCATTTCCAGAATGAATTATTCGAAGAAAACTCAGGTTATCATTGTTTATGCCGACAAGTATTTTTTTACAGATCAGATTTAAAGAGGTGGGTCAGAACTGCCGCATCCAATTTTGGAGAGAGTGGAAACGCTTACTTTAGGAGTTCACCCAGCAACACTCGTGCTATCTAAAATTCAACTTGAGAGAGACGCCATTTGCAACTTGGCATTTTTTCTTAATATCCTTCCCCCAGTCCCTGTGAGCTAAAATAATCAGTTCGTTTTTCCCGGAAATCCCCTTCAAGAACGGCAACACTTGAATCTCGTGGTGGCTGCGAGCATCTTCTGTTCATTATAGGAATTGGCGGCGTTGGAGAGGTCTTTGGTTCTCATGAGTGCCTCGCCACAAAATTTCATGGCTTCCATTAGCATTTAATGCGATTGCTCTTTGTCAGCTTCAGGTGCGGATAAACTTCAGCCCCGATCTCCTTCCACCTGAAGCGAGTAAAGGAACCGGCAGCAAATGACGCATGAAACAAGCAGCTACTTCTCCGAGTGGCTTTTCCGAGCTTAATTTTATTGCGCAATGTTTGCGGCGCAAGCGATGCTACAGACTTCAAAGAAGTGAACAAGAGTGAAATCAAAGTTTATTGGGGAATAACCACTCCTGAAATTTGCTTCACAATTGCAATTTTAGCATAGAAGTAGAGTTAAGCGCAGAATGAGTGCATGTTTTCTCATGGAACAAACAAGACAATCTGAAAGAAGTAATGGCACTGAGAAATTCCTACTCTAGGTGTATTGTTTTCTATAAACTTAACTTTACTACGTCGCTAGAGCAATTTCTTTCTTTTTGTAGACTCGTACAAACAATTCCTCAACGTCACGAGCGTTTTCTTAACCGATTTTCAACTTTGTGATTTTAGTGAGCTCAGACAAAATCATTCACAGATTTGTGCATCGTCACCACGTCACAGGGAAATGTAATCAAATTATTTACTGGAAATCGAGGATATATTCTTCAATTCATATATTCGATACCGTGTAGGTAATGAAGACATTTGAATCGTTAATAATAGATAACTTCCATTCTAAAGCAAGATAAACCGATTCAATTAATATACAAATCTTCATTTAAAAACTATGCAATTCCCACGCTTTAAAATCCATTTTTAAACTTTTCTTCACTCCCCCTAAATTTCCTACCTGCATGCATGACCTTTTAAAATACGTCACCAGTCGTACTGGTACATCAAGTTAATCACGAGCGATGAGGAAATTTCTGTGCATCGAAAAACTGGTGTTGGTGTGCGTCTTTCTCACACTCAGGCGACCGTTCCGTTGGTTGCCCAGCAAACGACTTGGTTTGCTCGAGAAGATCAGAGACGCGATGCATTGCAACGTCGAGACATCAGAGACGATATTCTTACTGGACGCTACATATCTCAATAGAGAAGAAAAACAGACTTGAGCCAATCAATTGTCCTGGGCTTTGTCGGGGGTACAAAGCCACGGCAACAGAAGCGAACTTTTTGTGCGCTGAGAGGTGTTCGTATTTGTTGATGGTTACGCATTGGCGCTCATCTGCTCCACCGCAAACACCTGCCACGTCTCCCTGGTGCTCAGGAACACGATTAAGATGAAGTCGTTCACAGGCCCGAGTCTCTCAACCGTAATATTCTGCGCGATTTAGGCCCTCGATTTTACACTCATGTGACACGACCTGAGAATGATTTTCATCCCGCAATTTATGATCCTTAGTTTTGCGTAGCATAAATACATTCTAAACTACGGCATTGATAAGCTTCAAGCGTTCATGACAGGATGCTGGAAAAGACCGAGTTTTTATTTTATGCGGATCATTGAAGTGAAGGTCGACAATCTTGGCTTTTGAATTTACACGTGCTCAAAATTTAATCCAAACGACTGACGCTCTCTGTGCTGTGCAAGCACTCATGAAGTTCTGTACATTTTCCATTCGAATACTAAAGGAAATTGTGCGCGTTTATTTAATTGCACGAATACTAGCAGATGCTGTATTTTTTGCTAGGAAAGCTCAAGACAATGCTAATGGACGGCAGCGTTTAATTATATAGAAACTGAGCGGCAACTGTGATTAAGATGTGCATCTGTAAAGTTTAGCTTCTGAGCTAAAATACAGCAAGAACTTATATTTTTATAATATGTTCTTCGCAATTTTCTTTCAGCAAATCGGTCATTTTACTAATAGTCAGCATTTCCTTGTTGATTCAACCTAACTTGCGCAGTGTTTCATTACATAAATAGAGCCGAAGTTCAAAAAATGAGTTTCAGTAAGTAGAGCTTCAATTTGTTCAACAAATCTCTTGTTTGAACACGGCCGGAATAATATGCGTTAGGTAAGCGTGAAATGAGTGAGTGTACATTGTGAAGATTTGAATATTTTATTTCCAGCTTACCTGATGTAAGAATAACACCTGGAGGCTCTTTGAATAATTAATTCCGCGGGGATATCAGTCAAAAATTATGAACCTTTGGTGATTTTTTTGCACAAGTTCAGTTATTGGGATTGCCTATCGGTTGACGTAACGTAAAAATAGATCATTTTATCTAATAAACTTTCGAAAAATTTAGTGCGGATAATAAAATTAAATCATTCATTTGATTTGAAACTGTAACATTCTGCTGAATATCATTACTGTTTCATTTGTACTAGACAAATAACTTAGTTTCATACAAAGCCGGATGCAGGACAAAATTAATCAAAGGAGATGCCTGAGCGAAGAGGTAAAAAAGCTCGAGAGATAGCTTTCTTTTCAAATGACATTCATCCAACTATTGCGTTGTTAGCTCTTAGTTTCAATTGCCGACAGCGGTATCCAATTATCAATTGTAGTTAACTCGTATTACTTGCAAATCCACATAATACAGGGTGTCCACAAGATCTCTTAACCATTTCGAAAATTCATTAAAAATGCAATAGACAAAAAATTATATTCAGATTTATTCTGCAGTATGCACGATACACATAAAGACGGTACTTGATTTTTGTCATGTTCGCTGTAGTGCAGCCTCATCAATTGTAACAATGACAACGGTAATCCTTTACTTTAGGTCAGTAACGTCCCGTATCTTTGTTTGATACACGGTATCTGTGACCTAGCCCCATAGAAAGAAGTCCTGAGAAGTGAAATCTGGTGAACGTGGTGGCCAAGAAATTGGCCCATCCCTTCCGATCCAATCTTGAGGAGTAGCCATTGTTTAGGGGTTCATTCAACAGCACCTCTTCCAAAAACAGGTTCCCTGAAAGACACAAATGTAAATATAATTAAAAACTTTAAGGAACACTAAATATAATAGAACAAATCTGAATAAAATCACTTATCAACTGCATATTTATTTCATTTTTAAAATGGTAAAGAAACTTTATGGACACCCTGTACATCTGCTGGGATTTATTCGTAAAAAAATGTCATTCTCTCTATACGTGCATCCTCATACCGGCAATAATTGTTTTTATTTTCATAGCCATTGTACTGAGCGTACTTTATCTTTCTCGCTGTACCCATTCTCGCGCATCCCACAAGTGCCCTACAGAGACTGAGCAAATACGATTGTATTATCCACGACAGGCTTCAAATATTTGTTTACCTAGCCTGCGCGGCCAGCGATTGCACGAAAAACAATCAGAATAAATAATAAGAATCTATTTTTTTCTCGTGTTTTTGTCTAGATCTAAGATAGAGATTTTATCGCTGTGTGTCTCTGTGATTGAAATGTTGGGAAATTTTTAGGATCAGTTTCGGAGAACCGCAACATCGAGTTCCAGCACTGTTGATCTTGTAACGAAATGTTACTTTCTCGGTTAGTTTGTATATTTATATACTTCAGCTGATGATAATTTTTGAGGGTCTGCAATCTCGATTCAATGCCACTTCAGCCTATAAAATTAATTATAAATGGCGAGTTGTTTTTTCAAATAGTTGACTGTATCGATAGTTTTTACTTCCGTCCTAAACTGAAAAAATGTATTTCTATAAGAGTTCTTTCCCTGTTGTTTCAGTGGAACAGTTTAACCAAACTGTGAAACAAATTAAAGATAGAACCTGTGAAGTCATTTTAACTTTACAATTTTTTAACGGCTCGAATTCCAGCGAAATTACGAATGAGTGCATAACTTCTGCGTAAAAAAATAGAAAATTAATTCTACTCAACATGTAGCATGAGAAGAAAGAGACATAAGAATTAAACGTAAATAAACAAAATTTTCACACACGTGTTTGAGCATTTGTTATAATTTAAGTTAGTCAAAAAATTGAATTCCACGCAGACTTCAATGCAGAAGGGATGGGCTCTGAACGTCCCTTACCGTAGTTCGCACATCACACCAGTGTTTCCACCAACACCAAGCAGCTAATTATGTTCAAGTCGGTTACAAAAATCTTTACTAAGTGGTATTAAGGAAAATGAAACATCTCATCGAGAGATAATTTCACAAAAGTGCAACAAAACATACCTCGTACCGACCATAATAGGGATAGTGTGACAGCCGAATGTAGGGAATTCATTTAACATGCAGTGTGTGTTGTGTAACACCTGATTTAGCATACGCCGCAATCTTTGACTACGGCATCTCCTGACGCTGATCCGCCTCGTCTGGATCGTTACTTCAAAAGAACGCCAAAGAGACGAGACCACTTGATGGTTCCACTAAGCAGAGTCGCATGCAAGCTCACGCTCTGAATATGCGCGGCCGCCTCGCTGTCAGAACGAGTGTTTGATAAAACACTCGGCCTGTGCAAAATCTATTTGCTGAAAACCCCGCAGTTGTAGACTTCCATAATTACCGGCCACTCGTCGCTGAATCCATTTTATGGCAACTGATTCTTCATGCGAGATCACTTCTGGCCGCAGATGACAGTTGGTAAATATTTTGCAAGCTTTCATAAGGGCGTTCATTCAAGGTTAGGGAAGGAATGACTGTTTTAGTGGTTTCTGCGTTTAAGAAAATATCTAGCTTATAGAACGAAGTGAAAAATACTTTATTGCTGAGGATACACTTGTGGCTTAATTTTATGAATTGCTATGAGTAAGATGTGAGTGAAATGACGGAATTGCATCATAAAATATCCAAAACAACACATTCATTCACATATATGCAATTGGGGGCTCGTGATCATACGCGTGGTTGATATGAGAATTCCTTTGAGACAAACTCTCATATCCATAAATGGAGAAGACACAAAGCATACACAAATATGATCACGAATGATATCAAGTTTGATTCATCGCGTGTTTCTAAAATATTCGGTGAATAACTGGCTGACAAACAGATAAAAAAATTTTACGCTTCGTTGCGGTCGTTGCCAACGCTGATAGTGCAAACTTGAACTGTAAATGTTCAATAAAACAGTTCATTTACTGGCAAGCATTATGCGTTTTTAATTACTTTTTGAAAAAATGATTCAACTGAGTCCGCCCCAAACATTCCCTATTTAGCGAGTCGAATTAAAAAATATATTAGCAAATCTAAATTTATATCATTAATTTTACCTCTGACGCGTCATACTTGCTCATGGACTTATAAACTGTTTATATTGATTAACTTAAATTGAAATAGGATACTTACGAACATGAAATAAATTGCGCTTCAATTGACTTTCTCGCATAGAAATGAGCTTAGGTAATTTCAAGGCTCAATTGATCTATGTTAAAATCGAGATGAATTTATCGTTCGAGAAATCTAAACGGGCTGAAATCCAATCGAGCAGCCCAAGACCAATGTTTGAAGTCGCACCTTTGCCGTTGCAGCTCTCATCAGAGCTCAGAATCGATAAATATTCGCCACGCTTTCATTTGAACTCGGAAGCAAACAGCGGTCGCCTCGACAGACCGGGCACCCGTACGAATGGCCGCACCTGTACGGCTTCTGATTCTAAGCTGTCATGAATAATTTCCCTTGAATGAACAAGCAGCAAACCATTCAATGATTAGGTAAACTCGTTCTTGCAAATATCGTGTTTATTCCAATTCGGTGTCTCTATTTATAAATCAGTGGAAGCGCTCGGGGAGTTAATCTTGCATGAAATGAGATCATTGACTGGAAAATCACTTTTGCATCAGGACCTCGTGTTAATTTTCAGCGAAAAATTGCTTTCGCTTAATCAAAATTCTTGAATGAAGTAGAATGTGATTCGAACATTGAACCAGCAATCTCAGCGAAATGGCTATGATTCGCAAATTTCCTCATTAATTTCGATACTCTGGTAATGTGGATTTCTGATTTAACTCATTTTCTTCGAATCTAATTCTCGATTAAGAAGTCACAAAGCTAATGCGCCAGTAAAATGAAACGAGAGAGCGTTATTCTTCTGAAAGTTCGGCTTATTTTTATTTAGCGCTTGAAAACAGTCTTGATGTCATTTCTCTGGTTTGGTATGGATACGACAATGAAGTACTGGACGGACAATGATATCTATCACCATTTTGATAAATCAAATGATTGATTGTTCTATTTAGGTCTGACATGGCTACTAGGCTGCTATTCGATCAAGAACAAAAGCCATCTTGATTGGAGGCTGATGAAGGAGCACATTCTGCCCCAGGGCTGCCGTTGGTGCGAGTGCTACGAACCACTCACGCATGTCCAGCATGTGCTGTGCTGCGTACCTCAATGTCTGAACGAACGACCAATTGGATCATCTAACTTATAAATATGTGAGAGAGCTGTATACACCATCAAGATGAAGACATGCCTCATGTTTATGAAATACTTACCGAAGACTTATTTTATCACATTTTCTTCTTGTTGTGTGCTTGCTATTCCAGAATATGATAAAGTACTCAGCATAACTACGCAAAATATTTCATATTTGAAAAGATGTTTTGTATAGAGTGTAAGGTTTAAATGTATGCTGAGTTTGCTGCTTAATGTTTCGAGGCATAAAGAAGGAAAATTATTCATGGGTAACCTGTCCTCTACCATTTTGCTCCAGCGGGATTTTGATATTTTCTTGTCACAATTCATGACATCGTCCCATGACCGCCTAGTGGTTTCAAGCCGTGACTGGCGCTTTTCATCACATGGTGAGCATATGCCTCGGCAAAACCTCGCTATGATTCTTGTCATTGCCACGTCAGTGGCAAGAGACTTCGACACATCTTAGTCAAGTTTGCTGTCATCCCCCATATGTCAAGTAAACAACTCCGACATGCCCCGTCACATTCAGCAGCCGCCACTCACCCCATGCTCGCAAGTGACACCGCAGCAAAAGTGGCTCTACTGCCACGACAGTCACACGACACTCACACACGCCGCACGGAAGCGTGACGGACAGACGGAGTCTTCGGTGGCCTCCGACAGACGCGTTACTAATTATTAGGGGAACTCAATGCCGAAATCCAAGCCCTGAGTGTCTAGGTCAGACGTTGTTGACCTTTTTACCCTCACAAAGTCCTTTTTCTCTTCCGTGTACCTACGCTCTCTACTGTCGTATTCAAACAGACGACCTCACAGTGTGTTCTGGAGAGCATCTCTCGCGAAAGTCGTGTTCTCTGAAGACAATTACTTGAGCCTGGGCAGAAAGGAATTCTGCTTCATATGCCCGTCTGTGGAGCGCAAGGGCGAGCGTGCTCTTAGATCAAAAGACACAACAGACCATAAAACTTTCTTCCAGGAGCACACGCTTCAGAAGTACCGAAAATATGGCAAATTTTAGATCTCTTGTCACACAAAAAAGATTTACAGTTAGTTTTACTTACCTATATTTACACGCATTATCAAACTTAGATTAACATAACAAAGGGAATGCATTTTTCCATGTTTGTCTCTCAGTCATTTGCTTCGACAATTGAAATGGGCGTAACGATTCCCATGTGTGTTAATCAACTAAGGATCTTTGCGTAAAAATGCTTTAAAAATTAATTATGATTTTTGTATCACCTTTGTTAAAAAAAAAAACAGTTTTTCTTTTTTCTTTCCTCCTTTTTTTCTTGCGCCTAAGTTCTTTAGGGGGGATTAAGAGTGACACTGGTATTCATAAAATATTTTTATGTACCGACTTTAGCTTGAGAAGAAAAATCTTGTAACAATAATTTGAAGTATATTCGATCAGACAATAATTTTTTTATATTTTCTGAAATTTCTTACAAAAACATATTTACCCTTACCAACTGGTTCAACCATGCATCTCAGGCATCACTCAAATAATTCTTGAAAAATACATTAAGGAATTTTAATTTATACCAAATTTTGCTTGTTCAAAAACTTAGCGTTATAGAGATGTTCAAATCTAGAGTACGTGGAGCAACAGCTGTGAACCCTTTCCCTGACACAGAGTACCAACAAAATAAAGAGGATTTAGCGTAAAGTAACGCAAATGTCTTCGAAACTCTACAAACTCAACTTCGAGCAATGTCTCGAACTGCTTAAACTCACTTCCCTTGAACAAAGGATATTGTAAAACCAATAATCAATGGAGACCTACAAATGCTCTAATGGTCTTAATGATGTCACTGTACATGGGCTTTTCTTCATGGAGGAAAATGTGTAAAACAAAACTAATGGTCAAAAATTTGGAACGAAAAAATCATGACTGCTCAGGCTCTACATTTTTTGTCATTTGAATTGGTGGCAACCTTGAACCAACTCGCAGAAAATGTTGTCTCTGCTATCACGGTGCATGTGTTCAAAAATCGTCTAGACCGTTACTGGAATGGCAATCCCACAGTTTTCTGAAGTACGAGAGTTCACCGGAATACCGAGACTTCTTCGGAGAATTGAAAATAAAAAATACCATTCGCAGAATTCAGCAGGCATTATCAGAAACCCTGTTTCTTTTAGCGGTATGTTTACGATTTCATTTGCAATTCCTTGAGAGACAGAAGAGTCAACAGGACGTGAAAAAAGAGGTTTTGGTTTTAACTATACTGTTAAATGAAGAAAACTATCAAATCATGGGACAACTCTTTGGAGATATTATGTTAAACATGGATGTGCTGGTGCTTGTGAGCGAAAATTAACGACTCAAAATGAGTTCCATCGGTGACTGAGTAACTGCCACCTGACCACAAAGTACTAGAGGAAAATTTGTAAATGAGCCTCTTGACTCGTTTCTATTACCATATTTTTTCCTACTCAATTTAAATAAAGAAAAAAGTAGCAATTGTCGCCCAGGAAAAAGGATGAAAGAAAGAACGAAATTTGGAAAATTACATGCTCCGAATTCTTCACAGCTTACGTCGGTGAGACTAGCTGATGAGCCCATGGAAAAGTTTGAAAATTAAATTGAATGAAATGTTTAAAAAAACTGGTACGACATCTAATAGACCAGATCGTGGAATAAACGTTTAGACCGAAATCAAATCTCATCAAAAATACCCGAGAAAAATTGGAAAAGAATTTGCCCAATTTGCCACAAAATTGGTCACAGAAGCAGGAGTTAGTCACACTTCAATGCGCAGACTCTTCGAAAATGATATTAAACTACACTCTTACAAGAAGCTGAAAAGCATGAACTTAATCCACTCATGAACGCATGAAACTCGATAGAAGTCGTCATATTCTCCCTCCCGCTCATGAAAAATGGCAAGCCATCAAGATTGGTCTTCACTTAAAAGAAGAATTATGATGTTCAACAAAGCCTAAGTAGTCAGAATGATAGAGTTTTGGGTACAAACGAATCTGTGGAATGTAGAAAAGTAAACAGACGTCAAAATCCAATGTGTTGGTTTCATGCTTTAACCGCCAATGGAAGGTCTCCTCTCACTTTCGTACCTGCAAGAGTCAAACTCTACAACCAGCGATACATTTGGGATATTTTGAATGTAGAACTCTTTTCATGGGCAGAGGAACACTTTGGTGGTGAACATTGGACCCTGCAACAAGACTCTGCTCCGTCTCATGGCTCAAAAATGACTCAAAAATATATGAGTAAAGAAGAGTGGCCCTCTATGAGCGCCGATCTAAGCCCATTCGACTTTTCTGTGTGGTCCATCTTGGAGAGTAATGTCTGTAGAACTCTTCATCATTCCTTAAGTCTAATCTTCGTCAAGAATGAGCTATGATTTCACAAGAAATACGTCATGCTTCTGTGATGCTTTTCAACACAGATTTAAGTCCGTTATAAAAAATAATGGAGGTCAAATTGAGTAAATGTTATTGTTTATTGTTATAACGTCTGTGAGTTTGTGTTCATTAAGTGACTTTTCAATTCCGATATTTTTTTATCCAGATATTTACTAAAATATTTGCTACCATGATTATAGAGGTCCTTGTAGATCATTAGAAAACCATCAGCATACGTGAATGTGTTAGCAACATTTGCTGGCCTGCACTGAAAACTGGGCACGTAACAGACTACAAGAGTGTGTAAATACTCAATCGAGAGCAACACGCGTAACCATGTACATGTTTTGATCCCACACTCGATGGTCATCAACAGAGCTTCAGTATCCCAAATCATTGCTTTGATGTCCCGTAAAATATCCTTCCTAGGATTTTTTATTCATACTTTCTTACAATAATTTCCGAATGCTTGCATAATTAATTAAACATACCTCATCTCATATTCTGTGATTTGAGCAGTGGTTGAGAAAAATCAGACAATCTTATTTGAAATAATCGGATGCTTATCATTCTATTTAAACTAATTAGGTTGCTGTCTCGACATCTTCATTTTGAAAATTGCCTTGAAAATGGCTCCAACATAGTGATGAAAAACCTGGTCAGGAAAATTTGAAAAAACCTTGATAAGTCTCTAGAACCTTCAAGTAATATTTGCTAATCATTGATGTGTTATTGTGGAGGCATTTTATTTGTTGTTTATTAGAATTGAAGCCAATGAGAACTTCATTCATTCGCTTGACGTCGAGTTTTGAAAGCTCAATTTGATTTCGAATTCGAGATGCTTTGTTCGGTCAAAGCTAATCACACGGATGTGACGGACATCGTGCATGCATTACGTCAATAAACGTCAATGAACAATGGGCAGTGAAAATGATTATAAATTTAAATGAAAGTTGAGACTTTTCTCTTAGTAGGAAATTCAGAATTTCAGAATTTGTTCTACGAACGAAATTTAATATTCGTTCTGGTGTAGAACGTATTTCGAAATTCAGGAGGTCTTGAGTTATTTGCAAGAAAATCTAAAGATGTAATTAGAACGCTACAAAACAATCGCATCAACTGCACGCAATTGGGAACTACCTACAACTCAAGCGCTAACGTGAGGACTAGATTTAGTTAAACATCGAAAATTTGGATTTTTTAATGATTTAAGGTTGAAAAACTTATCCAAATTTGTCCCGGTCTTTTGGCAATGCTTTCAGTTCAAAGAAACCTTGGAAATGGAAATCGAACATTGAAAATGGCTCCATTTCAGTGAAAAACAATGATAAAACGGAAATTCCATGAGTTTTAAAACCTTCAAATGACAAGAACTTTAGCTTGAACATTCGTGTTCCAAATTGTCCCTATTCATCATCAAGTATGTAAAATACAAATCCCACGGTATTCCAAATTTCCAAAGAAGTTCACCGTGTGTGGAACCACATCAAAAAGTTTGCACACGAACAACTAGTAAATGTGGTAGTGAAACTTGCAAATTCCAAACAGAAACACGAGTTATTTTATGTATGACCCCAATCGAAGAGCAACACGCGGAGCAGCCGTGGTGCAACAAGTCAATGCATGGCGTACTCAGCCACGTCCACCATGGCAGCACATCGAGTGCGCTGCTCAGCCATGCTGCTCATTTGGGACCGCTAGCTGCTGCACATCTGGGGCTGTAATGACTCACGTGAATATTGGCCTCAATAAACCAAGACCGCCTGAAGACGGAACGTTCGTGCACTTTTGAATAATTTTAACTGCCATTACGTTGCTGAGTGTGAATGTCCCCATTACTGAGTCAATTCTGCGACCAATTTTTGCATTTAACCTCGAAACCTTAAACTGAACCTTGTACAATTTGTTCACGATCGCTGTACTGCGATTTGCAGAGACCGTTGAAAGTGTTTAAAAAAAGATTAATTACGATTATGAAAGTGTTGTAGTACTTATTGCGATAGTTAATGCGTAACAAACGTGACATTATAAGAAATGATAACAATAACTTAACCTAACCTAGTTAAAAGCATTTTTCAGCCTAACTTCGCCATGACCTAAACTTTTGCCTTAATTTCAATCTCCATCTCACTTAGATTTCAACAAACCGATTTTTTCCTCTCTTAAATCAGCCCGTATTATAAATCAAGCCATACCTACCCTCAGCTAAACTAATCCACCCTAATCATTCCATGAATAATTTAAGCCATCATAACAATCAAGCAACTACATGCAAAAATAAAAGCTGAAAATGTAGATAGTTTACGACTGATAAAATTGTTGGTATTGCGTTTTGAGGCATCTTCCACATATGGTACACCTTAGCAGAAAGCAGGTAATCCTAAATCAAATTTGAAAAAGACGGCGAGGAAAAATTCAGAGCGACTGAATTAAAATGTTCATTAAATGTAGAATAATCTACTTGATACAGTAGCGCTAATACCTCGAGTAAATTATTATTATTTAGTCGGCAAGTGGGGCACCGCATTTTACATCTAGCTGAGTTCAGCAAATCAAATTTTGAGCAATTTCTAATGGTAGAATACGGGTTTTGAGTCAACATGGAGGATTTTTAATATTTCAGAGCAAATTCCGGTCTTGATTTTAACCACTCAGATTATCATTGGTCTTCTTAGAATTTAACTTATTCCTCATAGTATCCTACAATGGTAAATGTTAAAATTTGCAGTTTTTTATTAGAATTCCTTCATCTCGTAAACCGAAAATTGAGCGCAAAAACTGCTTCGAGAAATTCAAATAACAAACAATAACTAAAGACTGCACGTTCCCTTTTCGGAATATTTCTTTTTTAAACTTTCATTTGACTTATAAACTAATGTCTACAGGGGCTTCTAGTTCCTATTTTACATAGAAATTATTATTTTCCAGCAAAATTGTTCACGAATGATTTTATCTGAAACATTGAACTTAAAAAATAGCATCCTACGGCTATCTTGAATCCAAATATTCCTCGAAAATGTTAGCCTCTGTGAACAGTCCTCTCGAGAATAAAAACTGTGCATTTATACGTGCACCAAAAGCAGGAAGAGCTTCTTGGAACGATTACCTTTACTGTTCATTCATTCTCATCCTCTACAGTACCACGCACAAAGTTCAAGTTTAAACACCAATACTTTCTCATCGAAATACAACTCAAGGTTTTATTTTTCTAGCAAACACTTTGGTGCTGTTCAAACAGTCATTAGCGTCTGGGCAGTGTGACTGATGCTCGCTAGAGTGACTGATGCTCGGCAGTGTGAGTGGTGCTTGCTAGAGTGAGTGATGCCCGGCAGTGTGACTGATGCTTGCTAGAGTGACTGATGCCCGGCAGTGTGAGTGATGCTCTCTAGAGTGAGTA
>JACJUY010003415.1:76480-86713 GCA_014220935.1 Platorchestia sp. MABIK
GGCTCCTTTGTTCTATTCCCAATTTCGTCTCTTTTACTCTATTTCTAGTCTCATCTCCTTTGTTCTATTTTCGATTGTGTCTCCTTCACTCTAATTCTGGTCTCGTCTCCTTTGTTCTATTTATGATTTCGTCTTCTGGACTCTATTTCCGATTTGGTCTCGTTGCGAGAACATGCCTATTCTATCCGTCATCAATTTCAAATCATATCCTTCGATATGAAAGTGACTGATAACAGTGACTAGATATCGAAAATGTTTTCTTTGGTGCAACAAGTTTTACTGAGTTATCAATAAATTTTTCGATTCCATGAGTGATCTTCGCGTCATAGGATCGAAAATCGCTCAGCATTTCTTAAATAGGCAATCCAAGTTAAAATTCTAATCGTAATAAATTAAATTATAAAAAATGAACCCGTTTGTTAACCTTCTTACAATAGCTAGCAGTGATTTCAAACTCTGCATTTCCAGTAGTCGTTAAAAAGTATTACCATGCTAGCGCGGAAGAGACGTCTCAACCATTTGCATGCATGGCTGCATGGTCGAGATGCTTTGTCATTCGATTTGTCCTATCAAATTGATGGGGCATGGCTACGGGTAGTTATTGCTCTCCCCGCCAAGTCTTCATCGTCTCGACTTGCAACTAACTAGGTTTCTAATATACAGGGTGGCGCATAAGTAAATCCCCCTTTTAAAAAATAAATAATAAATAAACTATGAAAGGTATAACGATAGGGTTAATTGCAAACGATAGAGGAACTCGTAAAGTTTATTTACATGTCGTATCTTGTCTACAGATACCCAGTGTATATTGCGGTAATAAATCTTTAATATTTACCTTCAATAGGGTGCGTTACTTATGCGCCCCCCTGTACCTTATACTCACTAAGCATATTTTGAATATCTATCGCGCGCCCAAATTACGTTTACCTTAGTTTCGAACATATTTTCTCTTCAGTTGCATCTTATAGCTACGTATGTGGTAAAAGAACGCTGTAACTCTCAAGTTCTAATTCCACCATAACAATCTAAATACGATTAAAACAGTTCTATGGAGGAGTTTTTCAACAGTGTTTGACGAATTAATTATAGCTCCAGCGGAAAAATAATGCATTTCTGATGTCGGATGTGTAGCAGTGTGAAGAATTCAAATGCGCTAATGCTCAATGTGAGGAATTTGCCCTAATTTATTTTACGAGAATCCGTATTTCAGTTCAAGATTTCTTGCGTCGGAGGCAAAGCACGCCATCCATCGGTGTCTCATGTGTCAGAGCGCCGGCAGTTCCGTCTTCTATCTGTGCAATACGCCAGCCAGATCTCAGTCTTAAAGAATACATAAATTTCGCGTCCACAAAGTCAAAATCTTTTAGAAAAATGTTTGTCGAGGCGGCCAAACGTAGCTTGCGCGGTTTCATATCAGCATACTTCCCGGACCGGCAAACACACTGTCGGTCATCCGATATTCCGCGGCGAAATGCGCACGATTTCTGGAGAAGCAGTCTTATGCGTCGCTCACAATCCTCGACAGTGCTCTTCGGATTGCTCACAAAAAGGTTGGGGAGGAAATTCTGTTGTTTAAATGTAAATAATTCAAAATTCTTTGAGCGGAGCCTGGAGTAATTTACTATTCTCAAAAATCTATTCGGAAATTCAGTTTACTCATTCACATCGATTTTTTTAATTTTCTTTTTCTCTTAATCGTAACAATAAAAGCCTTTGAGTATTTTATGTTACATTTCATTGTCTCTGACTAAAAAAAATCGTTTCCATGAACGAAGAACTTTCATGAATTAAAAATTATTTTCTTTAAATATAATAAAAATTAACTCCATTTTCAACTCTAGGCGCACTAGTAAGGATTTTATCCTGGGGAATTTTCTAAATTTGAAATTAAAGCATTTTCAAGCTAGCGTTCAGGAGACGATTGTTAGACTGGAGTTTAAGAGCAAAAAATATTCTTACGACTAAATTCGTTCCCAAATTATTTTCACTATTTCAGTACGTACGAATTAAACGCAATGAACAAAAAACATGAGAGATCTAATTCCACGACCTGAGTATTTTGCTTGAAGTAACAAGTTTCCTCAACTTTTCACGGCCACTTCAGAGTTCAAAAATTAGACAATTTCAAAATTGCAACTGAAATACTTAGTTCAAAATATTTCCCAGCAAATCGTTGATTCGCCACAATCATGAAGGCTTCTACTTCTTACGACGCATCAGACATTCACATTAATAAAGAATGTTAATTAAGAGACGAAGTCTCTGAGAAATAAACATGAAATCAACATTAGATAATTAGAAAATAAATTTGCTTTATCGGTTCGAATCATCATTGCTCTCTACAAGTATACGCATGTGTTGCGTTGCAAATAAAAAAGTATCATAGACAACGACAGGGTGTCTCACAAAAATGCATTCGCACTTTGAATAACGAGATGCCATTATTTACTAACATAGAATAAAAGGGAATTGCTTCAGATACAGAAGACAAATTTAATTGAAGAATTATGTTCACAAATATTCAAATTGATGACCATTTATGTCCAGACAACACTGATGACGCCCACCAAGAGATTCTCAAACGTCACGAAACGTGTCATTAGGAATAACGCGACATTGACTTTCAACTTCGAATTTCAATGCATCAATGATTGTTCTTGGTTTGGTGCGATAAACTTTGTCTTTGAGAAATCCTCACAAAAAGAAGTCAATGGCTGTGACGATCCATCTGCTTCAAATTTGTCTCCGATGCGAGCAGTGGTCCGGCGCGTTGGTGGCGCAATAACATTTCAGGGCAAACCTTTTCTTCTCCAAGCTAAGCTGATTTCCTGCCATACTGAGATGAATTAAATACGCCTGCAATTCAAAAATGACAGCATGTTAGCGGCAGTAAAGTGTGACGACATTTTTTTGAGACACCCTGTATAATAGTGTATCACAGCTAAAAGTGTACTTCAGTGATATAGATACTGGCATTAAAATGTATCTCAATGTATCAAGTGTATTACTCAAATTTACCACAGGCATCCACACCGAGGGAATTTCATTAGTTTTGCTTACTTTCCTTTGGGTCGATATGCTTTCCAAGAAGATTTAAATTTTAATGAAAGAAAACTAAAGTCTTTTAATTTGTATCTCCTGTTCTTAGAATTTTCTTAATAGACAGGTGATTTAGTTGTCTTTGGTGAGACTCCACTGAGTCATCTATCTCTATATGATGAAGTCCGGTAAATTTCCAAATATATGCAATTTGCCAATATCCTTTTCATTCGCTCTCTGTTTAGCGCACTCAAAAATTTACAGAAGCTCTTGGAAAAATGATAAAAAATATTCTTCTTCTGAAACCTAATCATTTAAGAGCATCCAGATCCGAGAGCGTTTATTTATCAATTTAGTTCTCGTTGAAATATCCCTCCGTCGAAGGCTGATCAAACTTGCATGCAGGCGCGAAGTAAATATTGCAGTGGCGTTGGCGCAGCGCGGGAGGCAGCATGGACGCACCAGCGCGGCGGCACGGGCGAACTCAGCTATATACTGACGCGATGGCGGTTGCGGCTCATGCATAATGACTGAGGTGTTCCTGTCACCTTCATAATTCACAGCTCTGTTCTCGCAATAAAAAATTGGACGGGAAACTGAGGGATTTCGTCGTTCTGAAATCCGCCATGATTGTGGTGTAACATGTGGAAAATTGGAAAGTTCGCTAGTAACTGTCAGCTCTTGTCAAAGACTCACTCGGTTTGAAGCAACGATGTATGAAGCAATTGTGCTTGAATATTATTTATCTGCGTGTGAATGTCAATGATTTGAGTTCGTTTTAATTGATTATGCTAGCAGACGTAGAAATACTGCGTACCATGTGAAACAGAAAGACTGCCTCCCATGAAAGAAACTAAGTTTTACTTTGAATACTCTGTAATGCACCTCGGGTTGAAAAGCAATGCTCTGTGTCATCGTGATGTTTCCTTTATTACCAAACCCAACGAACCTCATGCGTTAATGAAGGCTATTTCATTGCTCTGGAATATGTGTAGCATTGACCCCCTTTTGCAGTAATTGTTAACCCATGTTTCAAAATACAACGTGTGCAGGATTGCAGTCTCTTGCTGCGGACTGTTCGTGTGGCGCTGTGAAATTATTGCCTACACATTTTCTTATTTTTACCTATTGCATGCCATGATGTCAATCTTTTACTTCAAGCTTATAAATAATTGATTTCTAAAACGTTGGAATTGTAATTTATTCAAGCTAAGTTGAGTTATAAATTGCCAAAACTACTTCACATTTGGCTTCAGTGCTACATTTTCCCTCTTCCGCCAGGATGTATTTCACGAGAGTGTGAATGATGCTGCATCATGGACCTTCATACGAATAAATGAATAAATAAATAAAATTTCCACTCATAGTGTCTGAGCTTCTGAGCCTTTAAGACTTTCAGATTGAGGTTTATCATTAAAATTATTGAGCACCTTAAAAGGGTTAATTTTTCACACATCAGTTGATATCTTTAAAATCAGATTAGGCATGATTTACAGGCACGCTTTACAAAAAGAAAAGGAAAAAGAGTCAGAACGCTGACATTGTTTTGCCGTACTCTGTAAAAATTTCACCGATAGAAAAGTTCCTCTTCTATTTCATTCTGTCATGCAAAAAAACTTCTTGAAGACCACCAGAGGTAAAAAATCATATGTTTTGTATTTATACGAGTCCGCCTAAAACCACTGTTTCTTACAGTACTAACGTGAGCTTGTTGCCCAATAGAACATTGCCCCTCGTCCTCCCACAATTCGGAACTGAAGAAACATTTTATCATGTTCTCAGGTTGATAGCAGCCGCACTCAAAAGAGACCTGTGTCGCGTGAGGGGCGAGAAATGATGACCTCACTAATACCATGCATTAGCAGGCTACCCGCCCACTTCTGGCTTCCATTTGTCAACCCAACTTGGGCCACAATTATGATCCTTCAGATTTGTGGCTTTTAAAGTTCCCCTTTGGCTATTTAAATGAAGCTGTCTGCTCTCAGTTTATGTCTGTATAGAACACAGGTTGTGTTCCTGTGAAATAAATGTACATGCTCTGTGCAACCGGTATTAGTTTCTATTTTACACACCGGTATTTTACATACGTACTCAGTGTACTCGTACATGTGGTGTTGTGTGGCTGTTGACGTTACGATTTAAATACCCGAGTTGCAGGCGAAAAACTCCATTTTGATTTCATATTGCACAGTTTATGTTAAATGTATATGTTTAAGTTTTTCTGTGCTGTAATATTCAAGTAATCTTTAAATGAAGAGTTGAAGCTTCATTGTCGAGGTACGTTTAGAATGTGACTGAACTTACAAAATAAAAACTGTTAGCTGATAATGCTGCGACGCATTTTAACACATTAATGAGAGCTGATTAATATATTTTATAGGCACACTGGAAAAATCTACCTCGATTAACGATCAAAAACCAACGATGCTCACAAACTTGGGTCGCTCTGGCTTTGAGCAGCAGCAAAAACAGGCAACATCAACGTGCTCGAAGTGCATTCACAGCACTGCCATCAGGAAGAAGTTATGGAATCCATGGCATTGATGACGGAAGAACTCTCGAGGATCTCTAGAAGATAACAAAGGCGCTCGCAGTAATTGCACTGGCGCAGCAGAAGCCATGATTGATGGCGAGATCAGCAGGGCTTTGCTGCTTCAAACGAGGGCTGCGTGCCATGGTCTTCCTACCATCAACCAAATAAAAAATTATGCAGGAGTTACAACGTTTTCTTTTAACTTACACAGTATTATTTGAATCACGATCGTTTCTTAGATGAATAACCTCCTTGTGCTGAATTCGTAAATACTGCGCAGCCAGCGTTATTTGAACGCTCATTTCGCTTAGGATGAGACTTGACTGAATTTAATTTCCTAGATAAAACATGTCCCCTGAAAAGCTATCAAAGGAAGAGATGAACATACTCGAAATAAACTTTCTATATTCTATCATCAAGCAGCTAAAAATGAAATGAATTAACGAGGCTAACACGAGAATACTTTCGAGCGTGGCAAATGAGCTGGATAATTGTTTCTTAGCTGTTATAAATATTATTAGCTTCTAAGGCGCTGATAGAATTAAGTGCAAATCATGGACTATAAAGCGTCTTAAGTGTGGTATTTAAAAAATCTGGACGATGTTTAAAATGAATCCGTCGTGCAATGAATTGCCAAAAAATTAAAAAACTTTGGTGAAATTCATTAATTAATTTGGAGGAGCTGTCGTTATTATTGTGAGGAATGACGAACAGTAAAATATTTGCTATTGAATCTGAAGGTCAAAGTAGGGAAAGCTTCTAACAATTGTACAGTGTGCGCACGAGACTCCTGCAGGCACAAAAGTATAGAAAGATGAAAATTCAACTTTCACTGATCAATAAAGAAGGAAGTGTTGTCAGTGAGGAAATATAGGCCCAAACTTTAATCTGAATAAAAAAATTGCATGAAATCAGAACAAATGTTCATAATATTTATCTGCAGTTGACTGGCTACCTGAAACCCTAATTTTCTCCAGATTTGGAGTCCCCAGACCGTGCCTTCCACAGGCAGAATGGTAAATAGAAACTTGCTTGATTGCATGGTCATGCAGTTGCTTGGTACTGAATCACTCAAATTTGCGGTGGAGTACGTACAGCATATTCCTTCGCAAAGAGTGATTTATTTTACCTAAATAATTTACACTCTTCGCACAGTATGTTTTGTAGACTCGAAAAGGATCGGAGAATCGGAGCTCCAAATTTACTTCGGTGCATCAGGCAATGCAAGGGTTTAAATTGTCTCTATTTTGCGAGGGCTCAACGTCCTGGAAGTGAACTAAAAATTTCTCTGGTGTAAATTAGACGAATACGATTTCTGTGCCACAGTTAAGTTGTTCAGGAAAAAGCCTGTTTTTTGCGACTTTGATGGGATTATTCCCCACGAGGGTTACCTGTTCAGTGGCTAAAAACGAAAGTAGAGTTAGCATGCTTTTAACTTAGTTTCGGTAATCATCGCCTTATAGTAGATGTCCTTTTATTTCAAAATGACACCATTTCAATACTTTATTTAATGCCTATTAGAAAAAAGAGAAAGACTCCCGTTATTACACGTTTTCCACTCCATCCCTCAGTACACGTGCAGAGCTCAATGCAGCGTGGGTGTGAGAGGAGCGTACATTCCTCAAATGCCCACGTGCGGGGCCGCCTATTGTTTCCTCTAGACCAACTAATTTTAGAGAACTCAAGCATTTCCTCATTTCTTTTAGCATTCAATAAAAACTTAATGAGTTCTTCTCAAGACCAAATATCTCTATTTCCGCTCATTGTAATGAAGACCACACTGACAGAGAGTGGAAGTGTTTTCTGAACTCATTTTAGTAGATCTTTTCGATCGCATCAACTTTTCTCCGCCCCTGCTCCAATATCTACTATAAAATCGCAAAACGTTGAGCAGAATACGTGCTCAGTAAAAATTGCAACCAGCATCAAATTCAGTGTCACTGAGAGGAGCAGCTAGAAAACATCATCTGTGTATGTGTTGTGCAGGTGAAGTATGAGGCTCCATGAAATCTAATACACAGTAGCATCTTGCTCTAAAACTCTTCATTTTCTTCCACTTCAACTCTGTTGGGTGGTTTTCAGATGCTCAGCTTCTTAATGATTTATCACGTCAACATTAACATTGTTGTCTTCTTACTGTCTTCCGCATTACAAAATGTTACATTTGGCTTCTAAATTGAATATTCCACAAACAGCCGCGGTTTGTTGTACACTATAACTGGTCTCTTCCATGTCATTACTTACACCGGCGTTAACCCCGACTCTAGGTTTGAACATTCATACATCCGGTTCGAGTCAGAAAACGGGGTTCCTCCGGCACCATCTCATAAGCTCTGATGAATAGGCGCCTCCGCGGAGTTATGGCTGCAGCTGTTAATGAACTTCCCTGAAAACATTCAAATTTATGAAGTGGCCTGCTTGTTGTAACGCGCCCTACACTGAGGTTCAGTGAGAGCAATGCGAAGCTGAGTAATGTAACGCGAGGTCATAATAATGTCAAGTGGGATGTAAATGAAAGTAGTACGTCGTGTGCAGTGATATAGTGGAGGTGACATGTCATTAGCGGCAGCAATGTGGTGCTGGTGGCCTCTTGTGAACCCAGAGGTTAGATAGAGGTTTTATCTCATGAACATTATGCGAGCAACGATGAGCTGGAGTTTTAATCTCATGAATATGACCGTGTTACAGAGGGCGATATCAGAAAACGCTCTGTGCTGAAAGAAGAAATGTCATGTAATATGGCACATTGACGAGACTAATTTCATGAACAGTGCTAAATTGGGGCTGATATAGGGACAGTGGCAGCTTGAACAAAGTATGTAGTGGTATGAACGGTTAGGTCCTCGAGGGTGTGGTGGAACAGACAGAGATGAGAAGCAGGAAGTTACTAGACGTGGACATTTGGTTTGCTGGAGTTATCGAGGAGACAAACGTACACTTGAATCGAAATTCGTATTTTGTTGACCCATAGCAATGTACTCGTACGAGAGCTAATGATCTCTGTAGAGCCGTGTGCGGTGTGTGATACTCGTGCTGCTCTGTGCAGTAGAGTCGCTCGCGCAGGATTTCAACCTTAGCACTGTGCTGATCCGTGACAGAAGTCGTAAAATTTGAAGAAATGCAAAAGAACAATCGTAAGTTTGTGTGTGTGAGCAAATGTTAAAATAGTGAACAATCTTGGGAAGTTCAATCATCAAACATAAAAAATGAACGATTTCTCCTAATACTGAGAAAAATGAATAATTTCCAAATATTATTTTACAAAATTTGCTTGGAGTAAATGTTTTTAAATCTTTGGACTAATTTGTTGTTGTATACGTCATGAACTTGTCGCCTGAACTGTTGCTGTGAAGCACATCCATCCTTAAAATATCCATTTCTTGAGAATAGTATTTCCGTAACATCGAGCCTTGGTGGCCCATCTCCAGATCACGCCTAAAAACCTATCAAGATAAAGAATCCAGGGGCCGTCGTGGATCTCTCTGTCTTTTAAACTGTCTTGTTTGCTCATAACAATCAATTACTCTTAACTTACGGAGTTGAATTCAATCTAAGGAGAAATATTTGAAGCAATTTGGAGCGCGCGCCGGAATGGGACGATAGAACTTTTCCCTGCTCAGCCGGGCTACAATTTAGCTCACGAGAATGAGATCTGCCTGGGATGCCTCTCGAGAAATCGAGCAATATTCACGATCAGAGTCTTGAGACAAGAATGTGATTACTCTTCGTCTGCTGCTCATTTAACGCTCACATGTGGCCATACGACATTGTTAAATGCATTTTCAACTTAATTATGAGTTTTCCTCATGCAGGCTTCCAACATCCAGTACCTCATCAACACAGTTAAATTTAGCTTTAAAATTGCAACAGAAATTATTTCATCAGTTATATGATCGGTTAATTGAACATTGTGCATTGTTCTGAGTGATCAAAATTTATTTTAAATTCAAAACTGAATAAATAAATAACTTGGTGAGCCAAGAACAGAATAAACAACTGCGTTAACCATGAGCTTTTTAAGTTTCACAACCACCTTTCGTCTTCCCCAATTTGCATTTTAAAAAGGTAAATTTGCGCATACAAACTTGAACCATTTAAAAAAGTTAAGGAATCCATGAAATTCACGATTATTCACGCTAGCTTTGAGGGTCTAACCCCCAATTTGATGTTATGACATTTTAATTTTAACGACATCAACCTGAGTATCCAATACTTTAAATTTTTACAGTTGCGCATGCAACATTTATTAGATTTGTGCAGTTACTCATACAAAAAAAGGATTATTCTACAGCTGCGCAAAGTTTAATATATTTCCTCGGCTTGTACACAAAGCTTACCACATTTTTGGCTCCGAGTGAGCGGAATAAATTTCACCACGCTCATAAAAACGATATTTTTTCAGATGAAGGAGAAGAGACAAGGCAAAGAAATTGGTTCCCTCGCTGCACGCGGTGACGTCATCACTGCAGGGCAGCTGGCGGGTGCCCTCTGGTGGTGTCTATTGTGGTAGCTGGTGGTGTCTACGTGGTAGCTGGTGGTGTCTACCGTGGTAGCTGGTGGTGTCTACCGTGGTAGCTAGTGGTGTCTACCGTGGTAGCTGGTGGTGTCTACCGTGGTAGCTAGTGGTGTCTACCGTGGTAGCTGGTGGTGTCTACCGTGGT
>JACJUY010003416.1:0-18932 GCA_014220935.1 Platorchestia sp. MABIK
TAGGGGGCATGGGGGAGTATGTAGCGTGGGGTGGTGTAGATAGCGTTGGGGGGTGTAGGGGGCATGGGGGAGTAAGAAGGCCGGACCGAAGTCTGGTCCGTGTCCGTCATTAAGGGTCGTTAGGTGACACGCAGGACTCACCTCCCTCACTCCTCGTTAAATGAAGGTGATTTCGAAGCGCGCAGTTTTATTCTGCTAACTGAGCGCTATCGAACTCTGGAGTTTTTGATCATGCCGTCGCCCAAGGGGAGTTTTTGAAATAGTTTCGATCATAAATGGCCGATGAATTTTTAGGTTTCAAGCTAAGGAAAAATTGAAGTCTTAGGGTTTAACCTAAGAATCTCGTAGATTATGACATTAAGCACGACATATTTCACACCTCGGTGTTATTTGTCTCATGAAATTGGAGTTGATCTTTCAAATCAGAAATTTTGTCTTGGAATACGGCGCGTCATGAGTTTTTTAGGTTTTCGATAACTCCCGATTGCGAAATTTTTCAACGCATGAATGTGATTGACACTTTGCAGTTTTTAGGTGAAGAATATCAGAATTAGAGGTGAAACTGCGAAGAAAACTGCAGGTGGTCAATGAAGACGTTCACCAAACTGAATGCAAATGTGCTGACAGTCGTACAGCGACATGATGATATTCAGAACACCAGCAATGAGGAAAATTAACGCCCAGTTAAGTGGCTAGTTCTCATATTTGTTGATGATAGCAAATTTAGTTTTTTAGGTTGTGCGTGATAAGCACATTAGTACAGGTAAAAAATTTCAGTCTCATGAACTTAGAATACAAAAAAGTATTTAAATTTTCAGAAGATGTATGTAGTACAGTACGGAGCATCAAATTGTGAATGTGTAAATGCTTCTTTTTAAATATGTATGACTTTTAGCACATGTGCATGGGCTTGAAACTCGTGTGAACTCACTGGGTCGTGGACTTGTTTCACTCGCTCGATGTTTTACAACCATCGGATATTTTCCGACTGCATCAATTTTCCTACTGCAATCGTGACGCTCATTTAATGAGTGTGATCGAAGTGAGGCCTCTGTTGTGAGCGCGGTTGATTACAACTCATTTCATATCGGCACGTTGTCCCTGTGCCAAATTATCGTTGCCAACACTAAATGCATATTTTAAGTTTTTTGCTGTTTGAAGACTTCGCTAAAATAGATAATGGTTTTGAGGATGATAAAATGAATGCTAACCATAATCATCATAATAACGATTGGATTATTGAAATAATATCTATAGGAATATGTTAATTTTGTTTGTGTGCGTGGGTAATAATATCTACAGGATATTGTTTGTGTGCGTGGGTAATAATATCTACAGGATATTGTTTGTGTGAGTGGGTTTTATGAGTATTCGTGAGCGTGGGTGTGAGCGTTTGTGTGTTATGTTCAAGAATGTGCTGAATTATCTTTTTAAGTTTTATACTCTAGTGTATGTATGGATTCATTTTTTAAAATTTCACGTTTATGTACTGAAATTATTTTTTTTTAAGTTTTATACACAAGTGTATGCATGGATTCATTTTATCATATATCACGTTTTGACTCTTCTCTGTTTCAATATTAAAGGATAAGCATATAATTTCAAAACGCTTTTCTATTAACATGTTCTTATAGTTTTTGGTTCTCATTTTTATTATTAAATAAGCACTAATATCAATGTACAATTGATGATTATAACTACAGGAATTACAGACTCGAGAGACAACCAAGAACCGGTAGCTGCATTATGCAGGGAGTGAGCTATTCATCCTCACTCACTTGGATGAATAACCCAGAGTGCGGACATTTCCATCCAAGCCACTCCGATCCAAACTCACATCGGTGATTAAAGTTGAAAAAATTTTCTATTTACGAGAAAAGTATTTTCAGAATCGCGTTTTTGAAGATTTCATGTTCCTACTCGGCTACGTGTGGTCGAACATCTGAAGCAACTGTACTGCTTACACAGTGGCTAAGCTAAGCTACTTTAACACGCAACTAAGCCACTTCCACAGGGGCTAAGCCACGCCATTTTCACATGCAGCTAGGGGATTTAGACAGTGGCTAAACTAAACCACTTTCATATCCAGCTATGCCATTTCCACAGTGGCTACGCTAAGCCACTTCCACAGTGGCTAAGGCACTTTCATAGTGGCTACGCCAAGCCACTTTCACATGTTACTAAGCAACTTCCCCAGTGGCTAAGCTGAGAAACTTTCGATAGCAGCTAAACCAATTCCATGGAGGCTAAGCTAAGCCACTTTCACAAGCAGCTAAACCAATTCTATGGAGGCTAAGCTAAGCCACTTTCACTAGCAGCTAAACCAATTCTATGGAGGCTAAGTTAAGCCACTTTCACTAGCAGCTAAACCAATTCCATGGAGGCTTAGCTAAGCCACATTCACATGCAGCTAAACCAATTCCATTGAGGCTTAGCTAAGCCACTTTCACTAGCAGCTAAGCCACTTCCATTCATGCAATGCAACACATATCCACCCAATATGCTCAGGACTCCACTATTTTACATGGCATTCTTTCAGAGCATCCCTCTTTTTCTTAACGCTTTCTCAGCTACTCCACAGAGGCAGTGAGGTCGCATACAAAAGTGCTGCGCTGCGGCGTACATAAGCATCGCTGCTCCATTTCTTGCAATATAAAGAAGCCCGCCAAGCGCCGCTCGAAGAAAGCGCAAAACAGCGATGCTCTACAGACGCCAGAAGTAATAAAAAAGACGTGACAAGCATGTGAGCGCCGCATGAAATATAAGTATGTCTCTCTTATGTTCAATCTAAACTAAAGCTATTGAGAGACTCTCAGACCATTGAGCACATGGCGATAGTTTTGAAAGTTGCGTCGTAAAAATAACTTCATGAAACGCATGCGCACCCACCGTAGGACTTCATCTCTGGACGGTTTTTTCCTGCGGCACTTTTGTACGGAATATTTTCCTCGTGACACTTTTTCGCAATTGCGCTTCGGGGCAACAGAAGCAACGACAGTTTGTTCGTCTATGCAAGGGCAGATTCGTGGCCGCCTTTTGTGATAAAACTGACGAGAAAAAGAGGGGCACCACCGCGGGAAGACTAACAAACGATGACATAGGCCCAGTGCAGATAGAAAGATTTCCGTCCCCAATTCGGAGATAAAACGCTCTCCTCGAAATGATCTTCTTTTTTGCTGTTGCTCGCTTGTCCTGAGATCTGGAGTAGGATAGACTCGATTTACATCTGCCGCTTTCGGATCAATGCGGTCGATGTTAGACTTGGCTATGTGCTTGTAAATGTGCGTCAAGTGCAGCAAAAAGTGTTATTACGCTTAATGGAACTTTGAAATAAACATACTGTACATGCATGTTCAATCCGCTGAACATCGGAACGACAAGGTGTTGTACGAAATGCTGATTTCATCTTTTACATTTGAAAAGAAAGTACACGTTTCATCTTTGGGTCACGCTTAGACTCACTTGAGGATTTTTTTTTGGAAAATGAAGCATTATTATTTAGTTGGGAATTTGTTTATGAATCTGTTTCTGGTCCCATCAAGTAAGTTTACGAGTGCGCTCCGATGTTTTTTGAAATTTTTAACGACTTCATTCGAACCAATGAGTCATTAGAGAGAATGCGGGGTTATTTAGGAAGGCAACTTAATTAATGCGTAAGCGTTGTCATCTTAATTCAAGTGCGCGTTTGTGCAAATTATTAATTGTTTTTCATCAATGGTAAGCAAAAAGAAAGTTTTTTTACCGGCTATTATAATTTTGACTTTACGTGGGACTTCACAGGAGCTTTAGAGGCAAGCACCAGTGCGCACATGTGTGCGGTTTAAAAAAACTAATATGAAATTTTGCATTTCCAATAACATCTGAGGACGTAACTTCAATGTCCTCCTTCGATTTGACAAGCATTTATTACATCGTATATTTTTCACCTAAATAAATTTACTGCATTAAATATTTACCGCTTTGAATATTGCAAAAAATAAGGGAATTTGTATTTATTTAGTGTTTTGTATATAAAAATACACACAAAATATTCGTATTTAATGTACTTTAACAAACATTCATCAAATTTCTTGCGGAGACTTCAAAATTCAGCGCTGCTGTTTTTATATTCAGCAAGACGCTCTTACTTAGCCCTCAAAACCCTACGGCAACCGTTCCAAATCTGCTCGTCGTATTGTTATTGTGCCCAGACAGCTGGGCGAGGGAGAGAGAGAGAGAGAGATACAAGTGAGCGCTGGCTTTTTAGGTGCTACTTTCACAGGTCTCTTGAAATACATAGATATCACTTTAGAGAGAGAAAGAGAGAGATGGCAAAGGAGAGCTGGCTTATTGGTGCTACTTTCACAGCTCGCTTGAAATACATAGAGATATCAGTGTAGAAAAGAGAGAGAGCCTGCAGCTCCGCATAATGATCTATGGAGATCAAGATCAATACGGGCAAACGTGCCAAAATACGGAGTACAAAATGCGCTTCTGTGAGCCTCATTTGCATCGGACCGATAATGCCTGGCCTGCTACGCCGGCCAATCTCTGCGTCGTCTCGATTTCATCTGCGACTAAAATATTTTATGCTACATGTTTTAAAATATTGAGAAAATTCACCGGGTGGTCTCGATTTGATCTACAACTATTATGTTTTTTGGCAAATGTCCGAAAATATTGAGGGAATTCAATGGAAATGACGAGAGTCCGAAGTTGCAGTCAGACTGGATTGAGATTTTAGGTATTTATAACACTTTAAGATCCATGATTCCAGTCAGGAGTCTAGCCTTTTGGGTTGAAGTATACTCATTGAAGTGCAAGGAGTATAACTTTTCATTTGCACTTAAAGAAGCAGAAAGCAACACGAAAGCATCAACGTTAAGTTACTGGTTATGACCAGCATCGAACACTATATCCAGTATCAAACACTCTTCCGATAAAACTGACACACAAATCTCAGCATTTAGAATCACTGTCTCTTTCGTGAAGCAAAAGAAAGAAAAAAAATTCATTTCCGTTATAGATGATACGAAAAGCGCATCATCGGTTTTTAAAATACCTTAAAGAAAGGATCCTTAGTTGATACCCACACATGAGTATCATAAAACCCATGTCACTCGTCGCAAGCTCATGCCTCAAGCAGGACCAATTTTACCTTCTCTCGAACTTCACATTCACATTGAGGAAGCAACAAAGTTAGTGTGGCGGGCACCAAGGCCGTTGGTGCCGAGGTTTAAATTCCAGTTGCAAATCTGTGCGCTGCGGCCGGTCGCTACAGCGGGCACCCGCATGTAAATGCCGGCCATCTGGGGCCGTGTGTGGCCGCGGCGGACACTCACCGGCGGACAGCGGACACACCGGCGGACAGCGGGCAGGACACACCGGCGGACAGTGGAAAGGACACACCGGCGGACAGCGGACACACAGCGGTGGACAGCGGACACACCAGCGGACAGCGGACATACCGACGGACGCTGAACAGCGACGAGCGGACAATGTGTAGGTGGCCATGGAAGTGTGGAGTGCAAGCAGTCTGAAGCATACATGATGTAGTATATAAGTATGATGCCGTATATATGATGTAGCACCTGTATTAATGTAACGTTTGCGGTTAGGATACACGAGCAGTACAGTACAGCTGTTGCAGAACGAACTACTGAGAGGACGACCAGAGGGTAAATCAGGTATGTAAATTCATGATGTGGTAAACATAAATGAGAGGTGTGTATAATATGCAAATGATAGTAATTTTTTCTGGCGAGGGTCATGCCAATAACAGCGTGAGATGATGCATGTATATTCTAAAAAATATAATTACTCATCCACTTTGATAAAAGAACGCGCTCAATTATTGAATTATTCATCGGCCACTAAGGACAATTGTGTTCAGAGAGAATAAAATTCACAAATGGGAACTTTGATAAATCAGTTTCCACACTCCATTCGTTAATCGAACGAATTTGGCACTCGTTCATAAAACTCATGACGCATGGCTCGCATTTCTCCTCATGAAATACAGCCCTTGATTTTAATTTCACCCGCCAGAGCTTAGAGCAACCATTAACAATAAACACCATTAACAATAACTTAAGCGCCCATTATCATTTGACACCATCATTTGTTTCTCCTTGCGCTACCCGTGCATGAGAAATTGAAACACATCGGCGCCCGAGCCGCGCAAGAAACGAAGCAACAGGCCTCAAAAGCTGCATCACTTGCGCGACTTGAGGGCGACCTGAACAGAAGCAGAGGCCGGGACCAGCTTTCAAGAGACGGTAGTGTAGGGCCGCGTGAACGCTCGTTAGAAAGTTAGTCAACACTTAAAAGCGGCCGAGTTCTGCGGGCTGGCGGCGGTAACGACTTTACTTCTGTTTTGCGCGGTACTGCGACCGGTCCACGACACAACATTTCTGGCAAACGACCTCAGGCAAAGTCGTAACCGACACCCGCATCGAGGTTATGGCCACGGTAGAAGAAACAAGGTAGGCTCAAACCAGTTTTTTTCGTCAACCGTGTGGCAATGCTGACGTCATGGCAACGAACCAATAGCAGCGCTCATATTGCATCTGGCAACACTGCTAGCTCCAAATCTTGCTCCGCTATTGGCATAACGACATGTCGCAATGGTGACGTCATCAAGCTTGTTTGAAATAAAGCCGTTCTATTGGTTAGCTGAACAAGAGGAGATGTATTTTCTCCCATAGAAATGACCCAATCTTGTTTCTTCTACCGAGGTTATGGGTGACGTAGTCGGGTGTTGCGATCCGCGAGAGGGCGTCACAATCGCCGGCCTACCGTGGCTTTTGACTTAGGCAAAAGTATGGCGCTGAGTTTTGAGAGTAGTATTTATTGGTTGCGATAGATGCTTAAATGGTAGTTGGCTTATTGATGATTTGTCGATTGCAATAGATGCTAAAACGGTAGTGATTGCAAATGATGATACAAGATGTTTATTAACTGCAATTGATGCTAAAATGGCGTTTCTCTAAATTTGGTTCAGGTGTTTTTGTGTTCCAAGTGCACAGTGGATTTTTTTCTCTCCAGGATTTTTATCTTCTCGTGATAAGAATTGTAGGAGACATACCGCGTTACGGCCATCGTAAAGTTTTCACATTCTGTGAATTTGTAAATTCTTCGAAACACGAAATTTATGAAGGTATCATAACATGTTTAGCAAATTGCTTGACTGATTACCGATCTACGAGTAGCTGAGAGAAGACATTTGTCCGTATCTAAGTTCCTTCAGTTCCTTCTAAGTTCTTTCCCTTTCAATAAGGGAAGCTGATCCGTCTCACGAAAATATATTCACGTAATATTACCGGGTACTTCTGTGTCCATGAATGTTTTTCAAAACAAAGTCCGGCATTCGAGACAGCTCCGAGCGGTGCTCTGGGACTTGTACCAAGAGCTGTAAGTGCTGACCCTCGGAGCTCCGAAGTCGAGCTAATTGGCAAAAGTGGTCGCCCTTAAGTTTGTGGCATAACTTGACCAAACAGCCTATATATAGGCCCTCCTTGACCGGTTTTTAGCTGCAAAGTTCTGATTTAGGAGGTCAGGGTGCCGAGTTCGAATACAAATCGTTGAAGAGGCGCTCCTTATTGTTCTCTGGAGCGTGACTTGCTAAATCAAATTGGTAGGCTCATTAGCCTCACTCGACGAGCTCCGTGAAATGTTCATGGAGAAAACTTTCAACCGGAGCGATTGAATGCAATAATTCCGTAGAGGAGCCTGCAGTTCAAACTTAATTCGCTTCGATTGCATTTATGTCAAAATGACTTCGGAATTGAAATGGTCGCCTGTAAGTTTTGTTCGAACTGAACGTTGCGACGAGTTGGTGTTCACTATTCCAAATTATAATTTCAAGCCTTAAATTAGTAGGTCAAACTAAATAACAGGTCAAATAACAGAAATAACAGGTCAAATGAGAGAAATTTGTTGGTCATTTGGTCAAAATTTAGGAGTTAACCATCGACGTTTGCGTCAAGTGAAAATTAGGCAAATTTTAATAGAAACTTGCCAGGTGTAAGCAGATGCGTTGTACCAGCTTACGTTTAGGAAACATGATCTGAGTTTCATTTCTGTTCGTATGAGTCACATTCAATCGAAAAAATAAATTGAGAATTTCGAGAAAATACATAGGAGAAAACTTACATGTATTCAAAAGAACGAAAGTAAATGAAATGCTAGACCTCTATAAAATATAAAGGAAACGTAACTTTCAACTTCTATTCGTTCGGAAACTTCTCTTGTATTAGGTCGTATACTCTCAAAGATTCAAAGTCAATAATTTTTTCATGCAGTTTCCGCTAACAGCGTTTTTCTCAATTTCTTGAAACGACAAAACGTTTCTCGAACGCATCTCTTTCTAGACTCAAGATAGCAAACACTTCTCTTTCTAGATAACATTCACAGGAGGTGCAATAATTTTCCTCAACCTCCCTATCTAACACTCCGAAAAGACTGTAAAGCGTCCTTTTAGAACTACAAAACCCTGTGTCAAAAACATCGCTTGCAGGACAATCTTGTATCCGATTATAATCAAAGTGAGACTGAAACTCTGAGAAAAGAAGCTCGCACAATTTCTATGACGCTCGTTCTTTACTTCCTCTCAAGCCGCGTCCCACACACTCGGCTCAATTTCAACGCTTCGTGAAAGCTTGAGTTTCGCTTTGCTTTAAATAAGCCCGTGATGTGAGATCACAGTTCTTCTTTGCAGGTAATTTTATCCTCTTAAACATTAGAGGATGCGACATGCGAGGCATCTAATGAAGGCCAGCAGCTAAAAAGTTTACAACACTTTCCCCCGGCGACACACTTCTAATTAAATTGCTTTGAAACTTTCTAGTCTCATCCGAGCGGAGCAATCTCGTCCCGCATTTTACAAAATTTCACCTTCAAGAAAAGCTGCAATGCAAAATTCAAACGAAACATTAGCAACTGACGTGTTTTTGTAAAAATTTTATCTCCAAATGTAGGCTAAAAGTACCTTCTATGGAACTACTGAGTGGGAGAATACTTTTCAATGAAGTTAAGCAAATAAATAAATTCGTATTTTGATAATGTGACATAACGCAAAGCTGTTTGCGTATTTGTGCGGAAGATCACAGTGTTATTTTCCCATTAAATATAGTACAAGTGATTCAAGTTAAAGCTCGGCTTGACATAACTAAGCATCCTCATAACTAGGCAACAGCGATTGAAGTTTACATTCCTGCAACGAGTGATTTACATTTGACCGCAACGTGCGCCACCGGTGGCCAGGGAAGGGATTTTCATGATGCTGCTCACCGACCAGTAGTCGTAAACTCAATATTCATAAATACTTAATTGAAGCTCAATGAAGGCCCGATTCAGTAAATCTTTCCTATTTTAAAAATTGCTTCATACAATTAACTTGAAATTTAAGTTGAATATTGAACTTCAGTTTAACTAATTGCGGTCACAATGTTAATGTGAGTGAATATTTCGAGTGTAAGCATCACACTTGCAATGTGTGTGTGTCATGCTTCCATTTCGTTTAAAATTCGATTAAATATGAGTTAACTGATCTATAGGGCACGATTTTATTCCGCACTTCAATGACTAGCGGAGCAGCTGCTGAAGTTTCAGTAAGTTGAGAAAGCTTGGATCACTGCCTGCCCGAAGTTAAAATGGCCAACGTCTAACATGGACCAACTTTACCGAAATGTAACTGTTGTGAAAACACGTCCGTATTTTATTTTGTATCTATGTCAGTTGCTGCTTTAAAAGTTATTGAAATGAAAGACAACAGAGCGCTATTTCACTGTCAGCTATACTGTGATTCCGAGAATTCGATGCAAAAATTGTCGGAATGAGATCGTATCAAAGTTACAAGCAAAGATACTAGAATCAGGTCTGCGGCACATCACAGGTGTGCTCTTTACATAAAGATTAAGAGAAATGACCCACATACATTTTTTTTTGACTGCAAAATGTTTGAATGAATATTACAATTCATACGTGCATACGTAATTCTTCTGAGCAGCCAACATTTTTATTTAGTTTTCTCTTCCCAATCTGTAAAATCACTCCTAACTAATTAATAACATTTGGAGATGTAGTCAATCGATAGGATCACTGCAATAAATTGCTTTTGTCGAAGCTACTTTTACATGGAGCCCTCTATTGTACTCGTCTGACCATTCAAGTTCTGACGCTTCAGAAAATGGATCTCTTTGTTTAGGTTTTGCTTGTGAGGAAACGCATCAATGTTTCTGCATGAAAACAAGAGAAAAAACTACAAATATTGAAAATGAAATGGAGACAAATTTTAGGAACTCTGAAAAACCAGCATATTATTAAACAGCCCGCTAATTACAAGTAATGAAATTCAAAACACTTTTAATACGGTAAGGCATGCCTTAAAAAGTGCGAATATGATTTTTCTCGGTGATGACATAACAGCAAATTGTTTGTTTCGAAACATATGTATCGGTGCAACACCTCCACGCAACTCTTGTCCATCTCCTGCGCATTTTTAGTGCTGAATTTCGCGCTGATTCGTTTAAAATGTCTCTCATGAAACACGAGACCTAGATTGCCATCGCCTCGAAATAACAAAATAAAGCCAATAACTAACACAAGCTGAGGTTGTGCAGACAGAAATGCGTTAATTGAGTTTACGTCAAACCATTGTACAATTAATTGGTAACTAAGGACGATCATGGACGATTTTATCGCCCGACACCGTAACATGTTTTTTTTAGGACACAGGCCCTGCGAAGCTAGTTAGGAGATGTCCATTAAGCCTAGGACAGCGATGCTGCATGAAGCTTTATAGGTCGTAATGCTTTTACTCAGCACTCCTGTGCAAGAAGAGCGTCGTAAAGCCACTTGAATGACCGGACTTCAGTTGGCATAATCGTACGGGGGACTCCTTCTAACAAGTTCTGCGCTAGCATCTGTTTCTTACGCCATTTTGGCGACGTTCAATCTAGAATGGAACACAGTGAAAAACGGCGACAGAAGTGGCCCATTTTTCAGGTTGTCCCAAGTCCCGCGCTTTCTGACCCCAATCGAAGACAAACACCAACGAAACGTATTAAAAATCTTCAATTTTCAAGCACCATCAACAGTGCAATCATGATGACACAATATCTCTTAACGCAATCGTTACGCAAAGTGTGATCCCACGATTTGGCGATTTTCTTTGCACTATTAAAATCATTAGAGCCAAAATGCCCTCTCTTATTCACACTATGCTTAAGCGATGAGTTCTCACAATCTAGAGTTGTTACAGGCTTAGCCGCGCGGTGGATTTTTATGTTATCGAATTCATCTCTTCACTTGGAAACATTTTGAGCTGGTCAAAAAATGAGCGTGCCTTGCTAACTGAAAGTCAAGTGCATCAGTTCATTTCACTGTTTTATTTTCATTTCGCTGCTTGCAAATGAGGACAGAATTTGATGATACTTGATATTTTCAAATGCTTCATTGAAACTACTGAATGCCTTCATTGAAACTACTGAATGGCTTCATTCAAACTACTGAATGAATGGCACTCTCAAGGGGGCGTTTAATAACGAGTTCGATATTTAGGTCACGGTGTTTTAACGAGCTTTCTCTTGTGTAATCTCGAGTGGGAAAAAGGGGCGAATCAGCCGATCCGCGGGGGATTTTGGCTGCTGGGCGTGACGAATTTTCCCAACCTTTCAAAAAATAGAAATAAAACATCCGCTGATGTTTGATAGTTTTCTACGAAACTTGCCTTTACGGTAATTAATAGCCTAATCGCTCATAATGTACTCAAAGAAGTCAATGGTAGCTAATTAGTTATCAAATTAATTAATGTAGAACAAAATGCACTCTAAAAATTTATTAGCGTTAATTGCGATTTTGCATTGAAAGTAAAAATATTCAAGGTGTTCAGAGTATCCCGTCATTACGACCAAAGTGTGAAAAACTTGTTTATTTATGGGTCCCCACCATCACGTATTTAATCTCTAAGCCTTAAAAAAGATTTACTTTTGAACGCCGCAGATTCCCCTCGGTACTTATACACACTTCTCCTGTACACACATACACTCCTTTAATACACACACACACACACACTCCTCTGGTACACACCAAAAACTCCCCCAGTACACACACACTCCTCCAGTACTCAATCATACACTTCAGCTTACACACACTCTCATACACCTCCAGTACACACACGCACATCCAGTTCACACACACATCCAGTACACACACACACATCCAGTACACACGCACACACCGCAGACTCCCCTCGGAGCATAGCTTACTTCTCTCCACCACAAATTCCGGTGAAGACACAGTTGAGCAAACAAACGGAAAAGCGTTTAAATTATGCATAACTCACATTGTGTAAAAGAAATTTTTTGTTTTACTAACAATGTGAAAACGAAATATTTTTGCTCTACTAACATTGTGGAAAAGAAATATTCCTTCATCATAAGTACAGTTCCAGTTGATATATTTTCACATCGACATTACCTACCTAACATAATATTTTTTTCCAACATCTCTCACCGCCACAAGGATTCATGTGGCAGCCAGCACCTTGTGCTTTCTCAAGAGGGTATCTGTACCAGCCTTTGTTCCTCGAAGACCCAGAATGTTGTCTCAGCTATTGTTTTCCCGGCACGAGGATAACAGTCACAACTCCTGTTTTCGCCATGCCAGCATCCTGGAGATTTGCATGATTGATTGCAGCGAGGCTGCAGGGCGATCGATGAGTTGGGGAGCTCAGGAGCGGACGTTATTTCTTGTGCGATGAAATGAGGTGATGAGCTCAATTGGCGCTTAATGAGGGCTGTGCTTAGTGTGGTGCCGTAATGAGGCCAGGGTGCTGAACTGGCACAGCCTTAGTAATGAGGTGGTGAACTGATTCAGGTCCAGTAATGAAGCTAGCGTGGTGAATTGATCCGGCCTTAGTAATGAGGTGGTGAATTGATTCAGGTCCAGAATGAAGCTAGCGTGGTGAATTGATCCAACACTAGTGATGAAGCAAGGGTGGTGAATTGGTACAAGCTTAGAAATGAGGTGGTGAATTGATCCAGGTCCAGTAATGAAGCTAGCGTGGTGCAATGATTCAGTTCCACTAATGAAACTAGGGTGGTGCAATGACTCAGGACTTTTATTGGATGTTCAGCTTGTCCAGAACCAGTAACAGAGGAAAAATATCAAACATTTTATCATAACCATTGACGTTGTCAGGTCCGGTCACATGTTGCGCAACTTCCTCTATAACCGATAAAGAGAATTTACTTTCTTCATTTTCGTGGAGAAAATTCATTGCCGTCAGCCCCGAGGTAAAGTCGATATGTTAGTTAACTTGCATGAAGATGATACAGAGCAGCATGTCGAGGCATGCAAAAAGCACCACCGTCATCAGTACATTTCACTCCATAAAAAACTTCCTAGAGACAACTCTCATCCCAAACACGTTTTCCAAGATGGGTTAAACTGAAGTTTAACATTCATTATTAAAGTCAATTGTGGTAAGCTATTTTAAAAATAGCGAACACTAATTGGATCGTGCATTCATTTTGGTTTATGGTTATGGTTATTTATAAAAATTGAGTTGGCGACTGCTGGTCGGTCAGCAGGACTATGAAAATCTCTTCAGTGACCACCGGTGGTTCCCTTCACAGGAAATGTGTTAATTAATGAAGGAAGTTTGTCGCGACATCAAGGCAGTTACAGCAGCGCCGGATACGCAGATGTAAGGTACGGAAAAATAATGCAACGTCTTGATGTCATCGATAATATATAGATTAACACAACCATCAAGCCGATTAAGAGAACATCGAATCCTGCTAACAGAACCATCAAACCATGCCATCAATGCCATCAAAAGCGTTTATAGACCTTGTAGGAAGCCATTGCTCCCGAATTTCCTACGCACTTAATCGTTTCTGAGGCCTGAGCATGAAAGGAATTATCGGTGTCGGAATTGAAGATGTCCTACCTCCAAAGGCATGACCACGAAGAGCTTCATTGTGCAGCTGATGTCTTGCTGGGCTGAAAGAGGCTTTGATACTCACGTGTAGGAATGGAGCGTTGGTGATGGGCGCATGAGGGTCTATTGAGTAGGTTAGGGCTGCCTGCTAGTTGTCTTTGAGTTACGCCAGGGTGGAAGAAACAAGGTGAGGGTTGCCTGCTAGTTGTCTTTGAGTTACGCCATGGTAGATGAAACTAGGTGAGGGTTGCCTGCTAGTTGTCATTGAGTTACGCCAGGGTGGAGGAAACAAGGTGAGGGTTGCCTGCTAGTTGTCTTTGAGTTACGCCATGGTAGAGGAAACAAGGTAAGGGTTGCTTGCTAGTTGTCTTTGAGTTGCACAAAAAAAGAGGAAACAAGGTAAAGTCATTTCTAAGGGGGAAAAAATACACCTTCTCCTGTTCCGCTCGCCAATAGAAAAGCTTAATTTCAAACACACTGGATGACGTCACCATTGCGACATGTCGTTAGACCAATAGTGGTGCAAGATTAGGAACTGGCAGTGTTGCTAGATGCAACCTGAGCGCTGCTATTGGTTCGTTGTCATGACGTTAGCAATGTGACACAGTCGACGAAAAAAGACTCGTTTGACGTAACCATGAGTTACGCCCGGTTGTGCATGAAGGTTGGGACTGGATTATGAAAAACAGCTTACGTTGTCGTAGAAGTACAGATGGTAGCGCATGTTCTCCTGAGTTGGTTTAGCTATGCTGCCTGCTAGCCTTGACAAGGCCTTGAAAACAAGGGAATTTTAGTATATGCGGTAAATTATTTAGCAATTTTTATTGAGTTTTTGTTATAATTAAAACCAAAATCTATGAATTTTTTACGAAAAAAGCCCAACAAGTATCTTGTTAAAACGAAATCAAGTTCATTCTCCCGGTAAAATTATTTCACGCACAAATCAGATGAAATATTATTCAAAATGACCAGTGATGTGGATATTTTTAACTACGTATTCATTTTTCGAGTTCGTGAGTTAGGAAAAATTTCAACACAAAATTTTTCAACTTGAGAATGAAATCGAGAAATGCGACCGGCAATTCAGAGGCATCTGTAATAAATACAGGAGCAAAAAATTTAAGCGAAGAAATTCAGTGCAATGTCATTGCTTTAAACAATTTAAAATTATTGCAATGCACAGAGGAGGGAAGAAGAACAAGTCACGACCATGAAATTGATTCCACTCTCTAACAATTAGAAAAAAGATTTCAATTACGAAAACAAAAAAGATTTCAATTACGAAAACAAAAAAGATTTCAATTACGAAAACAAAAAAGATTTCAATTACGAAAACAAAAAAGATTTCAATTACGAAAACAAAAAAGATTTCAATTACGAAAACAAAAAAGATTCCAATTACGAAAACAAACGTATGTCTGCAATCCTGGGCTATGCTCAACCAATCCTGCAAATCTCAATTAAGTGAAGCAAATATTTGGCTATGTTACCGCTGTTTACACCATCTTCGTCTTATGTGTTTCTCCTCAAACACGAATTATTTTTGATGCATCGCTCTGCGCCTGGTGAATTGGATTGGATGACTTCATGAATGAATTGTATTCTTTTCATCTTGTTATGAATTGTTATGGATGGAAATGTTCATAGTTCTTCAGTGTTAGTTCAGGGGATTGCGAAATATCTGATCTCGCTAATGAACGCTTGGTTGTTATTTATTTTTATTTGTCCAATTGTGAAGAGATAAAAGAAATGCAAGACCTACATAGATACACGAAGCTTGCTTTATTACTGTTTTAGTTCCAAACTTTGGAGCTGATCATAAATTTAACTCTATTTTCCACAACTATGTAGTAGACCCTGAAATTGACTGAAATAGCCAATAAATTGACAGTATCCTTTCAATTGACTTGGAGCAAATGGCAGCAAATCGTGACGCGAAGAAGATCAATTCGTGAAAATATTGTATATTTCTATTGAAAATACGAGCTCGGCTAACTCGCTGCAGAAACCCTCAATTAAAACATATTTCAAGTTAAAGAAAAAAGACTAAGCTATGTTTTGCAGAGGCGTTGTGTTTCTCCGACATTGAAAATTTAATTAAATAATCCAATAACAACAAAGACTAAGATCAGATATATGTCTTTACGATACGTGACATGCTGAGTCAGCGGGATGCTCGGGAACCAAATTCTACTTGTGTCCAAAATTCACTTGTCATAACTTGAACATAACTTATGGGGGAACTTCACATAGTTCAAATCTACCAAACTATTCAAATGACGAGAAAGATCCAGTAGTAGTAGACGAGCAGTAGACAAGTACTATTGACAGTAGACAAGTACTATTGACAGTAGACGAGTACTAGTAGCAGACGAGAACTAATGAACATGTTGGAATATTTGTCAGAAAATATAAAAGCTATAAATCAGTCTATCAATTTGGGATATACACGACATTTGTAAATGGTTATTTATAAATAAAAGTTAGAATGATACAAATTTGAAGCAAGCTTACTCATCTGTGAATGATATACATTTATGATTGAAGAAGCTGATTCATTTTCATTCAACACTGTAAAATCGAAATAGAGAGTGGGGGTGCTTTCCCTGACCACAATTCCCTGACCAGATGACCGGCAAGCCCATGAATAAAAAACAAAATCCTGCGTAATTTTGTGTTCTTTGCCGAGAGTAGGTCTGTGGATGAGACTTAGTCGATTAAATCAAAACTCGATCTTTATTGAATAAGATCGGAGATTCAATTGACTTCTGGCCGACGACTCGCCCGAATGAAGCCAAAGTCACCGGATTGGGGCCCTCGATCCCATGATTCTGCTCCCTGATTCCATGCTGTAGGATCCAATCCTCGATTTGGAGCGCTGCCGGTAAGCTTATTACCTGCAGCAGCAGCAATTATTCGCATTTATTGAACATATCAGACTGGTTCTGACCAACACAGTCTGTGTTTGGTAGCGAGGGAAATTATGTCGGGGTTTTTATCCCATGAGGGCTTTTTTAAAATCAAAAGGCTTTATTGAAATCACATTGTAGTGTTATTCGCTTTTATTAAACATACCAGACTTGTTCTGACCAAAACAGTCTGTGCTGTGAAGCAAAGGATATTATGTGGGGTTTTTTATTCCGTACATGGAAGGGCTTTATCAAATTCACATTGTTGCGACACTCGGGATAAAAAATGGAATTTCAAACTTACTTGTTTTGTTAAAATCGATTTGTTTAATTCTAATGTGATATGAAAAAGTATAATGTAGGTTCACTTAAAAAAAATTGATTTCCTACTCTAAATCTGTGGGTTGGTTTGACAGTTGACATAATGAATGGTAAATTGGTTTTGTAGTTAAGAAATGCTGCTGTAATTCATCTCAAGGTTGTCACCACCCGACGAAACTTTGAGTCAAAACACAATTCATATCGTAGTGACATTGTTGCAGATGAACGGTGCTGTGACACTAGTGGTACTGCGGTTATAGAATTGGTATCATTGATATCATTACTGTTGATGACAAGTACACTTGATTAGAATGAAATCAGGTGATAGAAAATGAAAGTGATATTGTTGAAGATGAACGCAGATCTAACCTATAAAGCAATGGTACACAAAGAACTTTTCAGCAATGATGACTATGAATATTCGAGTGATGCTCCACCATTTGATAATAGGGGAGGAAAAGGAAAGAACCAGTGTCAATGTAAATATTCCATTGGAAAAAACACGCATGATTTCACAAAAGTCCTATTTGAACGCTCTTGAAAACCTGAATTCATTATAAACTCATTTCGATAAAACTTGCATTTAACACGACGAATTTAGTTATATCGTACAAATAATGCGTGTAATGATAATGCGTGCTCGCTAAATAAAACCACTAGGCTGGAAAACCTGTAGAAAGAAACGATTGGTAATCTCTCTACCCGAGCACATTTTTTCGATTTCGTAGGGCGCTAAGGTTCTAAAATTTGGAAATTCGGTGCTCAGCTCCGTTGTGATCTGAAACTCAAACATCAAAGTTTTAACACTTGAAAGTATGATCGTCTTTAAGGCAATGTCTCCAAACAAAAGAGTTGAGGGGCTTTAAAAAATTTCGTTGACTATAATTAGAGGGTGAACCACAAGTGAACGTTACCCGGACGCTCGAAGTTTTGAAATGAACGAAAGACTCTTGAACATTCAAATTCTGTACCATTCATTTCTCATAAGGATGAAAATATCAAATTGTAGAAGTCCCCGTTTTAATATAGGACTTCCTTTCGAATTTAATTCATGGTAGTTAATCCAAAATAAATCCATAGGTTTCATGTACCAACATGGTCAATCCACTGTTGCAACAACGCATGGGCAATACAAGTAAGCCTCCCAAAATTGGGCGTTTAAATATATATTCTTGAGCTGTTTAGCAAAAATATAAAAATCATAACGAATTCTAGAGTGCTCTTGGCGTCTGTGTTGAGAGAATCTCATACGATGTTTATTGAATCGAAAAGAAAAAATGTATCAGAACCACTAAATGAAATGAAAGTTACGAGCTACTCGCAGTTAGTCAACAGCACTATTCGAAAGATTCCACTTTTGCTCGTCCCGTTTTTATAACTTCAGTTACTTAAAAGAGCTGCTCTAAACACTTCACCTATATTCTCTTCACTAAATTTTCACTGACTGTTCTCATTCTTATTTACGACGCATCGTTACCTCCGGAAACAAAAATTTCTTTCATCAAACAACTTGCGCATATTTGAGCAGTTTTCGCTGACAGCAAGAAGCCTATGAAGGAAGTACATCGTTTCTAGAGAAAACTATTCGCCGATCCATCATGTTCTTGCGATTGGAACAGTCCTTTAGAAAAGCCGCTTTGCAAGTTCATGAAAAATTATTCAAATTCGAGAGCCGTAAGAAAAGCATTAGAGGCTCAAAAGTCCGCGAAAGTTTCGGTGTAACGCAGTGGAAAAGCCTTTGTTTTACCGAGGTTGTGTAGACTGGGGATAGCAGG
>JACJUY010003416.1:18970-59456 GCA_014220935.1 Platorchestia sp. MABIK
GTTGAAAGACTTAGGTATTTATTTAGAAAGCTAATTTGAAGGCAGTTTTCTTACGAGGATTACCAATGAGGGGATGAATGCAGTCGTTGCAGCTCAATACGTGTGTCTGAATAACCAATTCTTTAACTGTTGATGTATGTATATATACATATAGAAGTAAACTGTACAGATTCAATGGAATGGTGGTGTACATTTGTATATAAGTAAACTGGTGGTGCACATGGTGTACATACATAACATATATACATGGTGTACATGCACACATATGGTGCACATGCATGCTTCACATATTTCAAACCTACTAAATTATTCAAATGGCGAGAAAGATCTAGTAGTAGTCGACGAGTAGTTGACGAGTTGTACTGAAAGTAGACTAGCACTTGAAGTAGAAGAGTACCAGAAGTAGAGGAGTACCAGAAGTAGACGAGTACCAGAAGTAGACGAGTACTAGAAGTAGACGAGTGCTACTGAACAACTGGACAAAGTTGAGCAGGCGTGAACCATGGCACTTGATAATTTTCAAGTGCAGACATCATTTTACCCCAGGACGCTCCCTGAGGCTCGCTTCTTGACTGAAATAAATACTCTGACTAGGCCTAATGAGGCTCGCTAAAATTTCGAGACGCGCTAATTCTCGCGTGAGCGAAACCGTCCATTAAGCACTCAAAAGTCCTCGTGTAAGTTAACAGAGCTTTTCCTTTCTAATTATTGAGCAGACTAATGAAGTCGCGAAGCCCTGTTGCAGACTAACTCGGTCTTACCCTCAGGGGCCGGAGCCCGGCGAGATAAACTGGTTTGGAGGTTGGGTTTGACAAATTGACTCATGTTTCTACGGCCCCTGACGAACGTTCTGTGACTTAGGTGTGACCGCACAGTGGGACAATAAGTGCCTTATTTAATGTTGAATTACAGGTACCTTCTAATTGATACAAAACTGTTAATTTGAACTAAATATAACGGCTTTTTCCACGATGTTATGGCATTGAGTGTTTTTTTTAATTTTGAATGACATGTAGTTACTAATGATGAACGGTGTGTTTGTCCAAAATATTACGGTTTTCTCCACGATCTTATGACAAAGAGTGGCTTATTTATCAGTTACTAATGCTGAACGGTGTATTTTTACAAAATATTACGGCTGGTTTTATCCACGATCTTATGACAAAGAGGGGCTTATTTATCAGTTACTAATGCTGAACGGTGTATTTTTACAAAATATTATGGCTGGTTTTATCCACGATCTTATGACAAAGAGAGGCTTATTTATCAGCTACTAATGCTGAACGGTGTATGTTTACAAAATATTATGGCTGGTTTTATTCACGATCTTATGACAAAGAGTGGAGTGGAAACTTGAAGAGAATTTCAGGTTTAAATGAATCACTCTCGCGTTTGTTAATTTTGACGAATTGTAACTGATCGATGGCGCTATTAGCCCTTCAGTTGTTGATTTTAACCGACTGCCACGCAGATCACCAGCCCCTTTGCCCTTCAGTTGTTTATTTTGACCTACTGCCACAAAAATCGCTAACCCCATTTCCCCTTCAGTCGATCGATGCAGGTCCCGGTGAAGACAGCACCATCATCCTTTAACTGCTAAATACATCGCAGCATCCTAAGTTTTATCGGAAGATATGATAAACTTTCTTGAAGTTTTTTTACGAGTCGACGGGACAATAAAGTTTCACCGTAAATTTTCAGCAAAGTCTGGACCGGCAAAAAGTGTGATATGTCCTTGCTTTTAAACCCGCTAACTTTGTCACTTTTTTCTGAGGTTAACTCGCGAGAAAAGCCGCGTAGCACGGAAGTAGCATTTTGCCTTTCGCAGGACGGAGTTTGGTCCAATGAAGCTTCGCACCAGTGCTAACATCTTCCTAAAATGGGCTCTTTAAACTTCCATCATCGTTTTGTTCTTTCTGGTTTGAGGTAATTTTTCTTGTGCCTGCGTCTTCGCATTCGTTCATTGATTAATTCGTTAAGAGCAGTTCTTGATGGTAAGCAGAATTTTGACTAGGCTTTGAGAGATTAATAATAATAGTGGTTGATTTCATTTCTTACACATGAACATCTGAGTTGTTGGAGTTCATATAAAAAGCGTGAAATGAATCATAATGTCTTACTTTTTATGTAAACTCCAGCCACGTAGATGTTTAAGTTTAATTAATCAAGTTCACAAATGATGAAATTTACAGGAAGTATGCTCTCAAACACTAGCCGAAAGCAGTGAATAGTCATCTTATTTATTTATGCGGTTTAATGGTAGGGTGATATGGTTCTTCGTGGATGACATTTTTAACGAAATTTCTGAACAACAAAATATTTGCATGCCTGCGCAATCTTGTGTAAACTTTGAACTCAAAAAGCTTTCAGAATGTTTCATGTTAAAAATTACCTCCTTCTCGGAACTCAGGGGGTAACTTGCTAGAATTCAATAATACCTCCACAAAGTAAATGGAGCTTGATCTAACGGGAATAATAATAATTAGCAGATCGCTCAACATGAACCGAATCGTGCAAAACTTCGACAAAAATGTTCAAAACTCGACAGTTCTCGGAAATCTCTTTGACTCACCCTCACACAGACGCAAATATTCAAAGCGACGAGGCGTAGCAGAAACATTTCCGGACGCAAGTTGAAAAAACAACCGAGCTACAACTTGACAAAAGTCAGAAATGTCTCCTCTTCAGCAAGAAATTAACGTAAAATTCCAGGACGTAAACGCAATTTTCCAGCATCACATCGCATTTATTAGGTGGAGCTTCAGTCGCAGCGACTTTATCATCTGATGCATCGCTGTTTTCTATTAAGATAAAAATAAAGGGTTCCTGCCCGTGTACCGCCCTTCTTTCTGCTGCTATTCTTTATTGATATTCTTTGAACAGACCAATACAGAGCAGATGTTGTAGGGGAGGAGTTTTATCTCGTGATAATGGGGGATTTTTTGCACGGAGCCTTAAATTTCAAGCTCTGTCTTGTTCGTGTTTAAAAAAGACGCATAGTTAGCGTTCATATTTTCTCCTTAACAAAACCGGTACATGATAATGTGCCGTGATGGAACAACGCTCGTGCTGTTTCCTCTCTCATTAAGCGCTTGTTAACAATCGATCGAGAAAAACCCGAACATCGCAAGCATCCCAGACAGCTGCCCTGATTATCTGGTGACTTATAAAGCTCTTATTCTAAAAGTAGAAAATAACTTTTAAATGAGAAGTGGGGTTTATACATATTTTCAAGCATCACTCGTATATCACGTACTTTTAGAATTTGTGGCGTCATCGTTATATAAATAAATGATGTTTATCTTCTTCTTTTTCGACAGCCACCACTGCACATCTCTTGAAAACACAGCAATGCTGTTGAATTGTAAATTTTATTCGCTATTTGGAATGTCCCCACCGATCTAAAGAATGTATTTGAACAAGTCAGCAGTTTGCTTTAGTCACAACCTTATCAGAAAAGTTAGAAAACAACAAAATTCCGAGAAAATTAATCATCTGCACGAAGAAAACGTTTCGAAACATCTGAGGAAAGATCGTTAATTTCTTCGAAATTTTCTTCATTCCCATTGATTTCTTCAAGTTCCAAATCTAAAGTGATTCCATCAGTTCATTCTCACTCTAAGGGGACTGTTGAAAAAAAAATTCCAAGGAAATTAATCACTTTCGAGAGCAAAACCTTTCGAAACATTTTCTCAATAAATGTGATTAATTTCCTCGAATTTTTTTTCATTTGTAAGCTTCTAATTTAGAGAGATTCCATCAATTCACCCTCCCTCTGAGGGCACTGCCATACCGATTTATGTCTCATCTTTAGGCGCATTTACTGAACATGCCGGCGTGCTGAGAGCCTGCCTCGCGCACGTCAATAACCAAAAGCCTCAGTCCTGACTCAAAAGATGTTTCCTCCCGCATTTCGCCTCCAAATACGAACGTTTTCGTACGTTCTTTCGATAATGACTTTGCCGCTGACACGCCATCTCGGAGATCGCCGATAATCTCCACTGAGCTCCGACTCTGCCTGCTTCTACTGCCGGCATGATGAACATTTGCTCCTCAACCGAGGCGACGTTCAAAAGGACAAATCTTGAGTTTGGCTTGAAGAACATTTGCTGCTCAACGAAGGTGACGTTCAAATGAACAAATCTTGAATTTAGAATGGTGAGCATTTGTTCAAAAGAACAAATTTTGAAATTGGTATAATGAAGATTTGCAGCTTAACAGAGGCGACGTTCAAAAGAACAAATCTTGAATTTCTCCCCCCACACACACGTTGCTGCCATTTTGGGTTCGCTTTACGCAGCGGGATTTCCATTTTCGCCTAAACTGCTAAGAAATTATATGATCCTTGAAGGAACTATTGCTTCAATGAATAGTAAATAACAACTATTGCTGTTTGCCATTTTACTACTTTAGTAAAATAGAACTAAACTTTTGGTTAAGTTCGATTTGTGCCATATGGGTTTTAGAATGAAATCCTTTTTAGATTTGGTGGTTGTTTACTCCACGTATAATTTCCATAGGCAACCAAAACATTCCTCTCTAATTTAACCATGAATGCCTTTTAATTTTACTCAGAGTAGTAACTTTTCATAGAAGTTAAAAGCGTCACTGTTCCTTGAAAATCACATTTATTCATATCATTCCTTGAAAATCACATCGATTCTCAACTCTAAAATAGCAAAAATTGTAGCACGATTTTCTTTCCCTGAAGCACTTTATATGGTTTCAATTTCCCATTAGTGAAGGCGGAGTCACGTGACAATTTGGGGATTATTCCTTGTTTTGTGAAGAGTTAGCATCTGCATACCGCAGCTCACAGAACACGCAGCGTGATAGTAATGAGACGACGTACCAGCTAATGATACGGCGTACCAGCTCATGATACGGCGTAATGATACTCCGTACCAGCTCATGATACGGCGTAATGATGCGGCGTGATGATCCGGCGTACCAGCTCATGATACGGCGCACCAGCTCATGATACGGCGTACCAGCTCATGATACGGTGGGATGATACGGCGTGCCAGCTCATGACAGAGCCATAAGGTATGCTAGGTCATGTGAGATGCTAGTTCATGCATCACCGAACACACGATGTTTCAAATCACGATCTGCTGTAAAGACAGGCCCGTTTGTTTACGCTTTTTTACGTGTCGAATTGTGAAAACTTGTACCTCAGCGCGTAACGCTATTTACATATCACTTGTAGGATCGTAGGAGCGGGAGGACTGAAAATCTTTTCCATCTGTAAGTAAAGGTCGACTCACATAAAAAAGCAATTGAAATAGTTTCCCAATTTGAACGTTTAAAAGTGTGTGATTTGAACTTTCTTAGTCTAGGCAAGCTCGCAAATGTAAGATCCGAAGACGCAAAATTTAAAATAACTTGTAATTTAACAACGAAAGAACTGCGTGCATGTTATTCTGCTTAGCAAAAAATACAATTGAAACATTGCGCGAATTAACGCCCGTATTTCAGCATTCAAAACACATTGCTTATTGACACTCTTGTGATACGAAGATTTTATAATTTTTTGGCTGCAGTCTGCAAGCCCTGTAAGCTTTCCATCTGCAGTTAGATTAAGTTAACGAAATTAAACCGAAATTTAGCTGCCAATCAGTCGCTGTTCCTCACAATGGAACCCTCCGCTCTCTGCAGGCTCATTTTCTCACTGTCAGGAACTGCCAGCTGTGCTGCATAGACTACATTGCTTCGCGCTGACAGTGCTGGGCTCAGTGCTGTCACTGGAAGGGCACTGCCGCTGGAAAAGCTCTGCAACTGTTATTATTTGAGTGACACTAACTCTGCACATAAGTGGCACTACCACTGCATGAGTGGCACTGCCACTGTTTGAGTGGCCCTACTCCTGCAGGGGTGGTACTACCACTGCATGAGTGGCACTGCCACTGCATGAGTGGCACTGCTACTGAATGAGTGGCACTACCACTACATGAGTGGCACTGTGACTGCATGAGTGGCACTGTCACTGCATGAGTGGCACTGCCACCGCCACTCTCCCCAGCTGCCATGGTACGCTCGACTCAGTGGGCCCAGAGCGCCATTTTTATGTCAAATCGAACCATAAGAAATTGCTTTTCAAAATATAGGGCACTTGAACGTCCAGTTCAGCTGGTAGTTTGTTGTGCGGTGACTCGTACGTTTCCCTCCAAGTCTTTGTGAACAACGAAACACAAACTTCAAGATTGGCTGAGGAAGCAAAATTTCGCGTGCCACTTTAGAGTTTCTCATAATTCATACTTAGGTTGAAATTGCTCGAAGAGAGGAATTTTTTACTCACAGCGAGAGAATTTTCGGTGGGTTTTGATGCTTTTTTTTTAAAAAGACCGCAATGGTGAGTGTTTTGTGATGTTGTTTGTGTAGTTTTGAGTGTATGGTTGAAGTTTTCTAAATCTTTTGTTTGAGTATGTCTTTTGACTATTTTAGTTCGACTTATAATGTGCAGTTTTTACCACTCAGTTTACATTGAATTAATATAATACTTTGTATTATTATTTATACCTGGTAAATCAAGAATACAATTCTAAGTTTTCTGTAATCGAATGCTCCCTAATTTAGCACAGTTCAGTAGCTCAAAACCATTGGAGACAATTTTCCTAGCCTACTCTCCATAAGAAGATTAACCTCCAACTCATTTTCATAAGTTAGTGACATTCACTCAATCCCTAATTTACCAAGAATTCAAAGCAACCTCTGCTCACATTAATAAAGTTGACTGTAACAAATCAAATATTTTCTTCTCGCGCACGCAGCAAACCATGGTTTTGCAGCCTCAAACGCACGAACGCTTCAGGACATTCATTCCATTTCAACCTCGGCGTTCATGCGTTACCACCAAACTTTTATTAATTCACTAAAAGCGATTTACTTCAATCTCGGTGTTCATTACCACCAAACTTTTATTAATTCACCAAAGGAGATTTGACGCAGGAGCATTGCGAGTAATTCTCTACGAAGTCCATTCTAGTTTCATAAAGCGTTTATTTGGAGCGCAGATCCAGTTCTCAGTGCCCGTATAAAGCACGCGGTCAACATTTAAGCCGAAAAAAGCATTATTGCCAGCGCAGCTGTCGGGATTTGGTGTGTCCGGCCTCGGTCATATTGCGGAGCTCGGCGGTGGTCCATTTTTGATTCCGACCTGCGCAGACTTAACGTCCGTGGAACTGGTAGAGTAGCGGCAGATGCGTACTGAATGTAAAAAGTAGTAAGTTTTCTATCCTACATCTACTCTACATCTACCCTACATGAATGTCCCATCGTAGACTCAACGTCAGTGGAACTGGCAGAGTAGCGGCAGATGCGTACTGCACGTAAAAAGTAGTAAGTTTTCTACCTTACATTTACTCTACATTAATCTACCCTACATGAATGGCCCAGCTCAAAGTCAATGGAGCTGGGAGAGTAGTTTATCATTAAATCTACCCTACATGAATGACTGCGTGAAAAGATGTTGTGTTAATATGAATATATCATTGCTGGTTGTGCATAGTTCAGCACAAAAGGATATGAGCAGCACAAAGTCTTAAATTTAACATCGAGAGATAGAAAGCATGGGGAGCTTTCCAAGGTGGAAATTTCAAAATTCCAAGGTGGAAATGATTTTGAGATTAGATTAATCGTTGGATTGAGGTCAATAATTAAAAATTTTGTGCTCCTGTCTCAATTAGAAGTAATTGAAACATGTATTATGAAGCACAAAAGTATATGAGCAGCACAAAGTTTTGGATTTAGCATCGAGGTATTGAAAGTATGGGGAGCTGTGCTTGATTTCAAGGCGGAAATAGTTATGAGATTAGATTAATTGTCAGATTGAGCTCAAACGTAGAAAATATTGTGCTCCTTTCTTAATTCGGAGTAAATGAAGCATGTGAGCAGAGGGTAGTTAACAGTGACAGAGACTTGACTCTGAAGCGTACGAGCTAAGGGCAAATGGGATTGCATGCAAGTAAGAAAGAAGATTGCGCGCTAGGAAAAACTAATTCCCATGCTATGGAAACTGTTCTCCGAGATACGAAATTGTTCGAATGAGGAAAGCAAATGCGCCAGTAAAAAACGGAGTTCTGAGATGGGAGAGTTACAGTAATAAACTAATGAAGTTGAAAAAAAATCCATCATTAGGGCTCCATCTTTGTACGAGTATAAGTCCAATATATGTGACCTGTAGCCCAGGTCATATTCAGTGATGGAATGGTTTTTGTTTTGAAACGGCGACTTAAACCCAGCTAATCCAAACTTCTGCAATTTGAACAAAAATTTGTCTGTTGCCGATTCGGGATTATCAGTTCTCGAGGTTTTTGGTGGTTTCTAAGTAATTTTATTTGAACTAATTGATAATGATTAAACAGCTTTTTTGGTGGCTTTGAAGAACGGTTGGTTTCACCTGAACTGACTGATCCTGATCAGACATTCTGGCGAATCTACGTAACTTCTGTGCGACAGAATGGCTTATGATTTATACGTCGATGTAGCAGTAAATGGTGTGTCTTCTAAATGCTCAGTGCAACAGAATGGCATATGGTTTCAATGGCAATGTGACAGTAAATGATGTGTATCTTCCAAATATAAAAAAATAATGATTTCCAAAGCGACATGCAGGTATACTATTTACTGATTCCATGACCAAAAGAGAAACAGGTACTTGTGGAATACCAGCTCACTGCTTCGTGGTCCCTTCCACCGAAAATGGAAGAATGTTCATGAAGTCCAACGAAGGCAACCATCTGCAGTGCAAAATTTTCTCTGCCGTGGCTTGCTCGCGTGAGTTAATTGGCAGCGCACGGAGCGAGAAAGTTACTCGTGTAGGAATAAACGGAATGAGTTGGGTAAAACAAATGAAATTAAAAAGGTCCGAACTCGGAGCCGGCAGTCGAGCGCAATAAAAGGTTGTTGCAGAGCGTCTCTTGGATTTATTAAAGGGGCAGACGCCGACCTTGCAGAGATTTTCCCTGCGATATGAAACAATACGACTTCCCCAAAAAGTGAGGTTGTTGGGGCTCGAGCACTCACGAGCCCCTGAGGAGTCATAAGGAAAATTGAATTTCCAGAAACTCAGGTAAGCCTTGGGACCAAGTTAACTATCCTTGAAAGCTTCCTCGCCCCTTCGAAGGCTTAAAATACTAAAGTTTTCGCTTTTTTGAGAAATTCCGAGTCGGAGTTCAGAGCGGAATCTCCCTGCAGGAACAAATCCTGGCGTAGCGAAGCATGTGACCAATGAGTGGCTTAAATCTCAGATCTTGGGAGGCGTAGGCTGGCAAAATTTGTCGAGAATTTTGAGAGCGATTTGACTGTTGTTCGTCGACGGTAAACCACAAGCCGTGGTAATTCACGGACTTACATCAAAGCCTATTTTACCAACGAAAAAACCTTTTTTTTAATGTTTTCCGTCTATTACTAGATAGAAAGCATTTAAATGTTTTCCATCTACTAATAGATGGAAAGCATTTAGTCCATTTTTTTATCTACCTCTAGGTCTACCCTACATGAATGACCGCGTTAAGAGATATATGGGAACATAAATGTACTGCTGTTGCGCTTGGGAATTGATGACTTTAAATGTGTTCCGTTGATGCCTGTGCGTGACTGGTGTCTGATGGCAAAGAACTATTAGACAACCCGAGAATGAGCAAATTGGGTGGTTCTGTTTACTTTAATAGAAGAGCTTTAACCAACTAACCAGGGCTGCTTTCTGGGATGCTTGCGATGTTCGGGTTTTTCTCGATCGATTGTTAACATGCGCTTCCCAGTGTAACTTTTACGCCCCATGCATGAGCCGGCGAAAAAGTTAGACTGAGTTAATGAGAGAGGAAACTGCGTGAACGTTCCATCATGGCACGTTATCATGCAACATTTCTTTTCTGTTCTGGGACGCTGTACATGCCACGTTTTTCATTTCCAGGCTTGAAAGGAACTAGTCTTTAGGTTCCGAGAAGCGACGATGACTGCTCAGGCAGGTGAGTAATACGGTACGAGTACTCAATACAAGCAACAGTTAAATATAGTTCGGAAAAAAATGCGAAACTGGATTTTAAGGAACATGCAGTATTTTCAAGAAATTTGAGCGCAAGAAATTTTATTTTAGTCAATTTTAAAGAACTTGCTTTGACCCACACCATTTTGTGGCACTTAAGTCATGTACACTGCTCAAGCACAAGCATTATGGTGACTAAAATTGAATGAAATGCTCTGCCGAACATTGGGCAGAAGAAGGAGTTATTCTACTGAAGAGCGATAAAAAATACACACCTCCCGTACCTGCATCAAACATTTTTTCACTGCCACCCACTCCCTCTTTCTGATTCTCACATCCACCTGCACTGACTTCCAGATTCTCAGATCCACCAGCGCTCACCACGAAATCTATAGCACCCACCCGCACTCTTTTCCAGATCCGCACCCGCACCCATACATACATCCGCACTTTCTTCCAGATCCGCACCCGCACCCATACATACATCCGCACTTTCTTCAAGATCCGCACCCGCACCCATACACACATATGCACTTTCTTCCAGATCCGCACCCGCACCCATACATACATCTGCACTTTCTTTCAGATCCGCATCCGCACCCGCACCCACATCCGCACGCCCGCCACGTAGTCGCAAATCCTGCCCCGGAGAGCACGTCTCGTCATAATGTAGTCGCGGACGAAGATTTGATCCGGCAAGTGTGCGCCGCGACGCCCAAAATGGATTACTCGAGTTTGCGAGCTGGGAGAACCGAGCCTCTCGAGTGTTGCCATATTGAAATGCGCCTCCTAATGTAGGCCTAGACGGGCTCTCAAGATCTGGTTCAACATGCTGAGCAGCTGGAGAGATCAACGGAGCCACGAGCGAAGACTGAACTCGCTGCGCAGACTGTAGTGTGCGCTTCTTTTGTGAACGTCGGTGGGCTCTTGAGGTCATGGGGACGCTGCTAATGGACGATAAAAATTCATGGAGTGTTTTTGATACATCCGTCCGCATTTTGGATCTCAGGTTGCTATTAGCGAAGTCATTGGGACGCTGCTAATGGACGCGAAAAATTCATGGAGTGCTTTTTTTGTGCCGCATGTTGCTATTAGCAAAGTCATTGGGACCTTGAAAAATTCATGCAGTGTTTTTTTTTGTATCTCATGTTGCTCTTAACTATATATGTAGGTCATGCGATAATCATGCGGTGTTTTTTTGTGTCGCAAGTTGCTACCAACTTTGTAGGTCATGTGATAACAGTAGCTGATGCAGACAATGTTTTGCCACTGTTAAGGTTGCTAATGAATTCCTCAAGTCATCCTTTCTCGTCGCTGTTTTTTGTTAAATGTACGCAAATTAATTTTATTTGATAGGACTTTTATTAAATAGGATGTTGACCCGCCACCAAAGCATGTTCATTGTAACTTACAAATACTCAGTAATATTACACACGAACAAAGCAGAACCAGTCAGGGCTTGTGCATGTGGATAGAACGCTACGGATAGTTGTACTTGGAAGCCTGGGGTAAATTTCGATATGTTGTCGTTTTTTAATATACAAAATACGTGAATTACTGGAAATCATAGCAATGCAACGTGTAAAATGAATTTGGGACGTGTTCTAGTAAGTTTTCCCCCCTACTGTTTACAGATGAGACAGAGATTTTGTGTATTTGATTACTGTTTTTTTTATTTAAGAGCCACATTACACGATGGTGGACTCGTTCATCTCTCGAGTATGCATCCAATTTAGAAATACTTCATTATTCCGTTCCAACAATAGCGCTGACAAATTCGCTGATAAAAGAACAATCAGTCAAAATCTTCAAATTCAAATTTCTAATTCAAACGTACCCGTGCGTAACAATGTCGAGAAGGAAATATCCCGATCATTTTTTCAAATAGAAACTTTCCGTTTAATTTTTGAAACAATATTTGGTTGGTGTTCGTCTCGTCAAAATTATTCCATCAGTGATGATGTCAAATCCTTGAGTCGTGACTAATCATCATGATGCCAATTTTTATCATGATGCCAATTTTCATCATAATGCCAATTTTTATCATGATGCCAATTTTCATCATGAAACCAATAAACGATGCCAATTTTCATCACGATGCCAATTTTCATCACGATGCCAATTTTCGTTGCCCTATAGCCTCTGAGTTCAAAAGTAAACATTCGACAAGCCCAACATTTATGTTACAACAGCCACTTACTCCAGTTGGAAACAAACGTTGACACATTATTGTGACAGCCTAAATTAGAAGAAAAAACTAAGGAAATAACCAAAAAACAACTTGGCAAAGTAATGTAATAAACGATCTCACACTGCAAATACAAGAGGCCAACAGTTAAACAGTGCGCTCATCCAAGATTGATAATGCTAGCCCAAAGTCTTAATCTGGGCAAAATCCGCGTCTTAACGTAAGTGCTAATTACTTCAGAAGTCTACACATTACCTCGGCGCTTTCCGTTCACCACAGCTCACTTAGTTTAACTTAGCCTCATATTTACGCTCTAAATTGCCAACGTTGCCGTAAATTTAACGCAAAAACTTCCAAGCGTATTTTTAACGAGTTTACGATGCGTCAGAGTGCGTGAGATCTTTCCAATTAGCGAGTAATTAGCAGCCGCGGTAGCGAAGTCCAGAGGTTTTCCCGCTACTTCCGGGCTCCGATGAACCCGAGCGACAAAGGCGCTGACTCAGCAATTCTGAGCTCGCCCGGAAACATCGCTGCAAATTTTCTGCGGAAGCTGATTTCGCTGGCACGCAATCAAGCGCGCTAACGTCATGATGGATTAGGGGACTAGCGTGACGCCTGATGGGTCTGGTGGTTAGCATGACGCATGATTTATCCGGTGGTTAGCATGAGGCGAGATGGATCCGGTGGTTAGCATGATATATGATTGATCCGGTGGTTAGCATGACTTGTGGTGAATTAGATAGCTAACTAACGCATGATAGATCCAGTGGTTAGCATGATGCATGATAGATTCGGTGGTTAGCATGGTGCATGATGGATAAAGTGGTGATTATGACGCATGATAATTTTTCAAAATAATTTTCCGGTTTTTCAAAACCATTTCAAAACCAAAACCAAAACCTCAAGCTACATCGCCCGTTTGTTTCAACTCCTGTACGTGAGTATTGGTATTGAATTCGATTAAATTGACCGGTTCTATTTTAATAAGTTTGACATTCGTGTAGAAGCATTTGATGGTACGCTATTTCTTGACAATATATAATTGTAAGTGGATACTAGAGCGGCAACACACACTTCCCTGCTAATGAACTTAATTGAGTCACCTATAGCATTGCATCATTGTAATAGAATTGTCTCATATATTCATTGTATCCACTGGTGTGAAATTGAACTCTGCACATCATTGTGGTGATAGAATTGTATTATCTATCTATTGCATCCAGTGCTGTGAAATTGAATTGTGCACAAATTGTGGGGATAGAATTGTATCATTTATCTATTGTATCCAGTGCTGTGAAATTGGACGGGACAATGCACATTATTGTGATGCAGCAACGCACTTGCAAAACAAAATTTGATGTGATCGTTAAATTGAGCAGATTTATTGATTGATTGTACACGTAAACCAGGAAGAGAACTTGCAACCCTCTCTTTTGAATGGAATTTGATATACGCATCTGAGTCTTTGGACTCAGTGTGAAATGGTGAGAATTTGCGTTAGAAATGAGGACATTTTTGCGAAGGTGGATCTGCTGCGATAATGAGCAACGTAAAAAGTGAGGCTATACTGATAGAATGTGTAAAAACATTAAACAAACTTTTTCATTCACAATTGACGTGAGACACAATTAACAATTTTAAAAATGTGGCAGGTTATGTCATTAAAATTGTCCTGAAACAATGGATTTTCTGTCATTATTTCATGAGAAATAAACTCAAGTGTGAGCCTGGGCCAAATTTCATACGTTTAGGTTTTGAAGTATCAAACTGGCATTCTTGTTTGTAGTAGACGCGAGACTTTAGCCAAAATTTTGAAAACCAACTAAATTATGGCGCGTCAAGTTATAGAAATTTTGCAAAACTTAGGGATTTTGAAAACCAACCAAATTATGGCTGGTCAAACTAAAGAAATTATCCAGAGGGTAAGGAAAGTCAACCAAATTATTCCTGGTCAAGTTACAGAAATTAAGCAAAAATAAAAGATTTTTGAAAACTAACCAAATTATGGCAGGCCAAATTGCAGAAATTAAGGAAAAATTGAAGATTTATGAAAACCAATCAAATTATGATAGGTGAAATCACAAAAATTACGCATAAGTTGGGTATTTTTTTTACACCATTCTAATTACGGCCCGTCAAATTACAGAAATTGGACAAAAGTTAGGAATATTTCACCAACATTTCGAGAGAAATAACACAGACGTGGACGCGCCTGAACTTTTCAAAGCTCCGGTTTCCAAACCGCGGACCGGGCGACAGTGTAGCCTCTCCGCAGTTTCCCAATTTGCAGACGGGCCAGAGGAGAGGGACACCGCCGCAATAAGTGCGTTAGTAAACGTCAATTATAGCGACGAACTTCAGCTTCCAACGTTATTGAATCTCTGTCTAAATTGACGACGTACGAAAACCTCGAAGCTTCGCCCGCGCCTCAGACCCCTTTTCTGCTCAAGAGAAAGTTGCGTCCTCCGTGAAGTGAAGCTGGGAATAAGAAAGAAAGAAAAGAATGAAGAGAAAGAAAGAAAGGAAAGAAAGAAAAGAAAGGAAGAAAGAAAGAAACAAAAGAATGAAAAGAAAGAAAAGAAAGAAAAAGAACGAAAGAACAAAAGAAAAGAAAGAAAGTAAAACAGTTTATTCACAATAAAGTTAGTACATGATACGCATGATATTACATTGGGTTTTAAGCCATCTTAACATTAAGATCCTTTGATGATGTTCACACATGGGTATCATAATACCCACTTCAATAATTGTTGAAATGAATTTTTCTCTGCGGGCTATTCTATTATAAACGAAATATGAATATAATAAGGGGAGAGTGAATGACCTAATGGGATGTAGTACAATGCTACAAGCGTTTTGACGTTAAGACGATGACCTGGTCACTGTCCCTGAAGACAAAGTGATGGTTGCAGTGTTAAAATTAATCTCGAATAACTTTTTAGTCTATATATTCTACACAATAGAGTATTCGAGTTCGGAGATATAAAATCCTTACTCCATAATTGTGATATTAGGAAAAAACACAGCATTAAAATCTACGTCTGTGGATTTTGAATGAGACCAGTGATTATTAGTAATTGGATACACGAACAGCTTCAAAAAAATATTCAAAAGTTTCTTAGAAATTTTTGTCAGCCGAGTTTAATGAAACCTTAATATCTTTTCTCCTCAAACATTGTGGCATTTTCAATGTCTCGCCATTGGAGCAGCATTGATTAGAGTTTGCCAATCATGAATCCCTCACAAGATTCGAAAATGGGAAGAAAGAATACACCATCGTGCACATTTCAAAGTTTTACCCCTCAAACCTCAAACTGAGGCAGAAAAATAACTTTTCCAGTGTTTGCCAACCAATAGAATCTGAGCAATCAGCAACTCCAATTTTAGAAGGAAACCTCACAATATAACAACATTGGATTAGCATCATCAGAAATAGAATAAATAACCATAATACACGGACTTGCTAAAGCCAATTGATTAGCATCATCAAAAATAGAATAAATAACCATAATACGCAGACTTGACTTAGCCAATGGATTAGCATCATAAAAAATAGAATAAATAACCATAAGACATGGACTTGACGTCTCCAAGAGCCAAAATTTTACTTGCCTCCACCACGGACACGGTCCGATGCCTCTCTGCTCCTGCGAGGGCGGCAGCGAGAAGAATATCAGCCTCTCGTTAAGATCATTTCGCGCACTATCAGAGCTCCTGATGGAAAGCTCCCTGTAATCTATAGCCTAAGTTACCCCCTGAAAAATGAAGCAGAAAACGAGGCGGTGCTCGAGGAGAAAACGAATTTCTGAAGCTGTTTTGCAGCGCTGTCAAGGAGATGACCGTCGGCGTGCGTAATTTTTGTATTAGCGCAAATTGAGAAGTTCGTTGCGAGATGAAGGTATCCCATCACCGAAGGAAATTTAAAGTATCATAATTTGGCAAAATTGCAATTAGGCGAGGAAACTGCTGAGAAGCCCTTGAACACTTAAGAATTTCGGGCCCTCAAATTTTGAGCAATAAATATGGAAACAACTGCTATGGATTCGACCGAATAATTGAGTTATTGAAGCTGATTGGGAATTGATGGATGTAAAACGCGATGAGTTCCGTTTGAAGGTAACAAGGGTAGCATATAATGACCTTCACTCCTGAGTAAATTTGAAAATAGCTTTAGAGAGCTAAGGATTACTATGTATTACTCTAAGTGTTACTCACCTCACCAAGACACATCGCATTAACCACTCAAGTAAAACCTTTCGTGCATTTTGCCCAATACACTTACTTTATGCGCAGTTAAACACTTATGAAATCAATGAAAAAAGTTGCCCACAAGTGCTTGTTTCTTAAAGAAGCTAATAATGTGATTGCGTGATTTGCATTCATTTAGGTCCTATATTGGTTTATGTATTCTCGAACACTTTCCGTACGCCTGTTTTCCATTTCATTATACATAGCTACAGTTATAGGAATTAAAAAAAACTGTATCAGGACACGCAATTTTATCAGCCAACGACCTTTCTTATTGAACTTAGCTTTAAATCGAAAGCTACTTTAGGTATCCAAGCTAGTTCCAATAGAATTCTACGCAAAAGTTCCGGCAAACTTTACGCGAGTACATGAAGTTTGCTTAACAGTTTTAGTAACTTCATGCGCACGTACTAGCTTTAAAAGCAAGCACTACCATATAATACCGTTTCTATTCATAACATTAACAACAAAACGAACGACACTAGCCATTAAACAAATGTGCAACCTTCCTACAATACCGCATCTATTTATAAAACTAACAACTAAGCGAACGATAATAGCTTTTAATATAGCTCAACATTGCTATAATACCGTTTCTAATTAAAACACTAACAACTAAACGACCGATACTACCCACAAATAAAATGCCACATTCCTATAACAATATTTCTATCAACACTAACAACTAAACAGTCGGTAAAAGCCGTTAAAATAGTGCAACATTTTTTCCGTGTCACGGGATGATTTGTGTAACAGCCACAGTGCCCTCGATCCTCACAATTTCCAGAGCAACCGTTTGATGTCCATACAGAGTTCCTTCTAGCGATCGATACCTACTGTGATATTACCGGGCCGTAGCTGTGTGGTCTTGTAACTTAGCACGCCTTGTAACAAGAGTGGTTGTGTGGACTTGTAACATAGCACGCCTTGTAACAAGAGTCTCCATACGCCTCGGCAGCCATCGATCTCCAGGGACCGATCAATGGAGCACAAGAGTTGTTCTCTGTCAAGCGGGCCCGCGATCTCCATCTTTAGCCTCGGTTTGATACGACATCCGCAGACGCTGTCTATGGAATATGCGTGTTGAGGCCTCCTTATTGGATGTCTCCGAAATACTGCGCGTCTTCCGGCGAGCCGGTACGTGTATGGGTGTTTCGTCCGCTTGCAGAGAAATGGTGTTTAAATATCGAGCAATGAGGGAAGGAGAACGCTGTAAAAACTGGGAAATTATCAGAGCCCGTTCGAATGCTAAGAAAAGGTGTTTGATATCGAGCTTTGAGGGAAGGTGAACTGCTGTATGAGAAAGGAAATTATCTGTCAACGAAAATGAATTGGGTCTTTGGCAGATGCTGTGGGATATGTTTTGGTTATTTTTTTATCATAAATTTCTTTGGTGAATGCTATGAGAATGTTATGGTAGTTTTTTAGTCATACGTATATGGTTTTAATTTGAAAGCGGTAAAACATAGAATGGACGATGCAAAATTACCTCTTGAGTAAAACCCCTCATGTGCGAGACAGACCTTGTAAAATGGAAGAGAGTGCTGAAAACTGTTTCCTTTTTGAGGCCCACAGCTCTACTTTTTGTGTCTGTTCCCTAGTAGTGCTCATTTTTGGTAGTCCAAATTAAAAGAAATTTGTATTTTAGTACCTCAGTAGTTTTTGAAGTTGATATGAAGTTCATTTGTCTCTCTCGCTTCTTCTCAACACTTATGCATTTAGTACTGACAATCAATAATCTTTAAGTTATCCGTTGTGGTGAGTACGATTATTTAAACAACATGTGAAATTACTTACAAAATATACGGCATTTTAAGTTATAGCCTCCTACTGTACTTTAAATACTTGGGTGAAGTATCCGTGCAAAACATTTGAGTCTCATATTAAAACATGTCTACATTTTCTGAGGAAAAGAGAAATACTTGTGCGTTAAAAAATTAGAGCAAATAGTTTAGTTAAAACTCACGAGGAGAGTTCTTAAACTTACTGATATAGGGAATGTGAAAAGCAAGATCAGTCTGTTTATCCGCAACTGTGAAACATGGAATAAAAAAATTTCTACAGATCTAGGAATCAGTGAACATGAAAACGTTCTTATGCAAGGATATGTTATTCCGGAAATGCTTGTAATATTCAGGAATGTTTAGTTCCTGTCATTTACATACAGGCAGGCACCATGTATTCGATTTATTCTATGTGAATTTCAAGCTGGAAAATAACTTTATTAGAACATCCTTGAAATAAACAATATATGTCATAAAAATGTCTATAAATATATTTATGGAGGTTTTTATAAATGTACTTAAATTTATATGAATAAATGCTGTTGCAAACCTTCTGCATACCATCATAAGCTAAATCAACAACTGTAGTGCGTCGTACATTTGTATTCAGCTTTTCATTGTCGATGTCTCTGGAAGCGAACATTTGTTTCCAGTGAATTGCTCCAGGTGAGTAAAGCACGCGTCGTGGCATCTTGTTCCTTGTGAGGTGCAGCTCAAAATCAAAAAGTTTTTACAACTGTGCTAAAGACTCCAATTTTCAAAGCCCTACTGAAAAAAAATTATCTGCAGAATTCATCTATTCGTTTTCAAGGAGAAGAAATGAGAACAGCTTCTGCAATAGAAAAATTGAAGTGCATGTGACAAAAAGTTTCCGATGGAAGAAATAGTTGTTCCATTTCCGATGGAAGAAATAAATGTTCGACAAGTACACACCCCGTAAGCATTCATGTGACATCTGGCTTTGATGTGGCTAAGAACATCAACTGCAACGCTCCAAAAATCTCCAGAAAGGCCCAGCCAACTTTTCATTTCCGCCTAGACAGAGAAACGTTTACCCAAAATGTATGGGCTGTAAAAGGCGAGTACAAGAATTTCTGCGAAATTGTTTGATGTTCTCGGCGTGTTCTTAATCCACCCTGAAATTTTTAGAGCAGTGTTTTCAATTTTTTTGTTTTTTCCCCTCGAAACGTTAAAAAAACTGCAATGTCCTATGATGACTGAGGAAAACTTGTTGCTCTGTAAATTTTGCACCTCTATAAGCACAGTATACATATTTATAAGAATTTAATATATATGAAGCATATATGTTTTGAAACATTTTATTCCGAACGATTAATACTTTTGCAATTTAATAAAAAAAAATTCGAAAATTTATTGACAGGAGTGTTGGACACTTTTGGAAACGCTATTGTTTTCTGAGTCGGGCTGCTGACGCAAAACTGAAAAGTTAAACAGTTTTACTGAAACTGTTAAGTCATTGGTATAAAAACTACATTCACGCATCGAGTGGCGCATTAAATAAATAAGCCTTTTGGCCTCGGAAGTGAAATGCGTTTTAGGAAATACTAAGAAAAATTATGATATTAAGGATTAAATAATAATAATAATTTTAGGAAATATTAATAAAAACCTTGAAATAAGAAAGCATTATATTTCAAGGTCGATCATAAAGCGAACCTTCGATATCCTAAGTTCAAGTAATCCTAAACCTATGGAATGCCAGTAAACCTAAATCCTAAGTTCAAGTAATGGAAACCAGATCAGTTCGCCCGATGTTTGTGGTCTACAATAAGCAAAATCAAGGCATCAGCTGCTCCTAGGTCGAGGGTCTTCTATTTTTCTTCATAACAAAAGACAAAAACCCTTAGTAAGTCGTACAGTGAAGTATTTATTAGTTCATGTTGATATGTTTTATAAAATCCCTGTGTGAGTTTGGTATTCACTGCACATTCTGTGTAATTTCTAGTGCAGGTTCGGCCTGAAATCTTGTTATAGACGAAAAGTATCATCGAAAAAATAAACTTTCTAGGCCTAACTGCTGCTTAAAGCAGGCTGCACAAGTGTGGCACAATCACTTTCAACTCAGCATTAAATTTGCAAGCAATAAGTTTGTTTGAATGCGATACCTTTAAGGTTTTGTCAAATATCTGGTGGCATCCGCTGTCAAGACATTAAAGATTTTTTTCGATAGAGTACCACAATTTTTCGTAATCATCACATTTACCGTGATTCTCAGTGACTGCTGTTGGTATCAAAATTATCATTGTCATTGCTTGTAGTCGTGGTTTGTAATTAACTTATTTCTTATTCCGGCTTTCCATAATCGAAACAATTTTAAGGAAATGAATTTAACTCCTCTAATTTCATTACAAGTTTCAGACCGTCTGTGAAAACCTACAATGTTAACCGCTCACCAAAACATCCAACAGTTCTCTTCTGAAAAGAAAAAATGCACTTTCAATGCGTACCAAAGTAAGATACGTCTCACCTACGAGGGAAAATAAATTGTTTTTGGCGTGCAATAACATATTGCTAACGAACATTTCGAACATTTACGAAGTCAAGTATCATATCTGAGCCCCCGCTCTGAATGCATAAGGAAAAACAGTAACGTTGCCTAGCATCACACATCGCTGTTCTTACAGTAGGGCTTCTTGCACGCACAAGTCTAGGAACAATTACACTCATGAAGACGTAGAACTACAAAAAATTCTATTTAAAAGTAGCCGTGAACATTTCCAAAATATGGAAATGAGAATTACATTACAATAAATAAGAGCAATAAATTTGTTAGGAGAACGTGCAATTGTGACCTGTCAAGAACGCTTGCATGTACAAGTCAAGGAACAATTGCATTCATGGTGACGTACACAAATTTGTGTTTAAAAGTCGTCGTGAACATTTGAAAAATATAAATGGGGATTATAATATACATGGGAAAGAAATTTAGTTGGAGAACGTAAAACTTTGACATTGCGCTAGTTACAAATAAGAGCATTACAATCCCAACAGTCATTTTCAAACTACTCTGTAATTTTCTTGAATCTTCATGATGTTAATTCGTTGGTACGTTTTAAACATCTATCCATTATACGCTAAAATTTTGTTATAGGGCAGAGAATAAATGCAAAAAAAAACATTTAAAATAAACTGAGTTTGAAGCCACTTGGGAATGCAAATAAAATTATTTAGGAGCGGCGGCAAAAATTAGTCACTCTACTTAAATGCAAATATAGTTCTCATTTTTTTTCAACATCATTCTTACTGCGAACTACCTGTAAAAACTGTATGTAATAAGTACTAACTTCTAGGCGTCACTGGCATCAGAAGCGTTTTTGTGTAAAATAAGAGTAAAAATGCATAATTCAACGAGATCATGTATATTCGGAGAGAATTTTGCAAAGTCGTTTTTGAGGTGAGATGACATTTTTCTGTTACTTTTTAAGGTTTTTATTTTCACACATCTTGAACATGTTGATTTTCGTATTTAGCACAATGTTTATCAGGGGATTTCGTGCCTACACACCTCACCATTTATCCTCGCTGTTACTCTCTTTATATAATTATAATTTTGTTCATTCTATTTTCCCCATTCCTTATTTTATAAAACCTCCATTATTTTGCTCCCAAACAATTCGCCTCTCCTTGGATTAGATTATTAGATTATTAGTTAGTTTAAGCCTCCTTATTCGTCACAGAGGAGATAAAAAATCAAAACAAGATCAAAGTTGAAGAAGAAAGTAGTGGGTGCTGAAAAATAGGACAGCAGTGAACCGAAAAATTATGGTCATTAACTTGACAAAACCATTTTATTTCAACAAAAATAAGGCCCACCTAACTCTCAGCTCGGGCTTTCACATTTTCCCTCTGGGAGTGCTAGTTCCCATAGATGCAATAGTTGTATCCCCCTGAGGGGGCCTTTCATTGGAGGCTGCCTCTCTCCATAACACAGTGTATTTCATGTCTATCTAAGTCGAACTTATGACCATATAACCTCACTTTATTTACACCATGAATAACTGCTCCAAATCTTATAAGATACACACACATTCATGAACACACACACAGGGTAGTTTGGTAAATTCATCTCTGCGGAATACAGTACAGTTCCTCCACATGCGCACACCACTAACGCGAACCCCACCGCTAACTTGGAACACATTCTCCCCACTGTAGACGCTTTATTAAAATATATGGCTGGAGAGGCATTCGCAGGAGCAGTTCATCATTTGCCCTAGCAGATGTGGCGGAATTTTGGTAGCGACACAATTTGGACCAGGTGCGTTGCCACTCAGAAGTGCGCGCATGCGCATCATGCCCCATTATTTATTTAGGCTTCAGCAGCCACAATGGAGTGATAAATTTCCAAGTGTCCTGGCCGTACTTTTTCCGTAGCAATCATAAATTTTATTGAAAAGAGATTTATGAAGTCGAAAACCGGCGACTGCCCGCACAGGCAGCGACTCTCGTCTGCCAGAAGGGAGGCTCGTGATGTAGAGGTCGACTTTTGAGTCGTGGTTCATGTCATTTAAATTCCTTTTCTTCAGTTTTATTGCCTTTCAAGTTTTGAAAAGTATTTATATCGTAGTGGGAAAATACTTATTAAAGTTGTAGTGGCGACCTAAATTTGTTGTAGCTTCAAGTGATTTATAGACTCGTCCCTTAGCCCAATGCTCCCTATCTTTCAGTGCCTTTCAAGGAAATGATTTAACCATTTAATAAGTAATTTCGATTTAAAATGCGAGCAAGATTTGCTTCAAACACAGGAATCTTCCTATGAGGTAAGGGAAATATAAACAAACAAGATTCTGATGTGAGGTCGCTCTTGGCACACGCTTATGAGTAATACACTTTATAATTCGTACTTTGATACTTGAGTGAAAGTAGACGTATATATGTATGTAAAACAGCCATATATGAGTTCTATCTTTCTGAGAAAAATTTGAGCAATTTTTAAATGCTCACATGTAAGCATGTCTCCAGCAATATTTCTCGTTAGCGCTCTGTTCTCTGCAAGCTTAACTCGAACCAGAAAAACACTTAAAATTTCTGACTTCGCCAAAGTGCACTGAGCAATTTCACAGAATTTACACCATTGAAGTCTAACTGATTTTCATCCGTTTGTTAGTAACTGTTATTTCTTTTTACCATCCATTTGTTAAGAAATAACCAGTCTCTATAGACCATAGGCAAACTGTTTCCGGTCGCTGCCTGTTCAACGTTCGAAGCGAGATTACCTCGGAATCTATATTTACATTTCGCTCCTGCATTGACGCTTTACCTCGTGATCGACACCTCGCCTACACCTTCGATCGATCAAACTGAAACATAGTCACTCAATTCCAACTGAAACATCGTCACACAATTCCAACTGAATCATAGTCACACAATTCCAACTTCGGCAGGAGAATTAAATCGAACTTTGTTCTTTTGTCGCTCGGCTGCAGATTTGAGCGGGCGGCGATGGGGTGACTTGCTGGAGAGCAACTCAAATGACACACAGCGTTTGGACGCTCGGAAAAAACTCGATTTATTGGCGGCTGCAGCGGTACATCGCTACAGATTGTGCCTCTGATTGCCTGCAATCTGGCTGACGCTGGCGCTATTTTTAGCCATTAGAGTTAGCTGGGCGAGTTGATGTGCTTCCAGAATCCTCAACTGAGATTCTGCTCGCCGTGATCTTGATGGAAAGAGACGTAGTCTTGATGCAGCGCTTGCGATATTGAGCTGATTTAGCACCCGTGCCTTGATGCATTGAGCGATACGCTGCACTGGTGTCTAACTAATGGTCTGATATGCCTGATGCATGCTCCGTACGAGCTGCTCCTCTTGCAGCAAGTAACTTCTTTGTGCGCATGTCGGGTTTTGCGAATCTAGCATGAAGGAAGAAGAATCGATGGTGAAAGCTAGAGGAGATGTCAAGTAACAGACAGAAGAAGCAAAAGTAACAATAAGAAATGAATTTCTTCCTGCTCGTTTTGAACAATTTATAAGCGTGCTTCCTAGATTTTTTAAAGTTTTCTTTTAAATTAAAAAATAGAAAATTTCCTCTTAATAAACTTTCACGAATAAAAAATAAACGAGCATTTCGCATTGAATGAAGAGAGCAACATTCGGAAAAGCATGCCTCACATATTCCTTCCAGTACTGAAAGCAAAAAATGTACCTTGTATTTCTGTGAGCGTTGCTGCTTTTTCTTGACAACTTTTTCGTCAAAAATCTAAAAAAATAGTATGTACGGAAATTATTTACATCGATAACATAAATCATCACCTATAGAACCTCCTCCCGGGAGCTGAATTTAGTGATAAAGAGGTTAAAAGATCAAAGTAAAGGAAGCCAGAAAGATAGTGGGGGAACATAATTTTTCCGAGCATGACTTGGACGCAGCATGAATTTGAGTTACGATCCAGTTGAGTTGTTACAAGATCACAAGTCTTTTTTATTTGCGCAGTGAGTCCGACAATTATTGTTGTGGGTTCCGTGATTCATTTTTATTTTCGTAAAGAGTCATTTTAAATAAACTTTAAGTGACAGGTGATCATCACTGGGCATGACAGAAAAAAATAGAGTACAGTATTCTGACGCGCAGATCTCCTTCAGAAGAGGTCGTTTCAACACACAACTTGGTCCTGTTTGGGATAAATAGCGTAAAAGTTATTCCTCGACCACTAGTGTCATGTTGCCTAATTTTGGAGTGGTCATTTTCTTATACATTTTCCTGTTGACAGAGAACTTGAAATTGATCTTAAAAGTACTTTCTTCAAATTATTATTAGCTTAATATTTCTAGTTGAATATTTTTTTCTGAGTGAGTCTGCTCATAATGTTTTATTTGGCCTCTACTTTTGGTTAGCATCAATTTTATTCACTTTAAGGTCTTTTGAATATTACTCTCCCAAAACACCACTCTCAAAAAATACTGCTCTCCCGGAATCCCGCTCTCCCAGAATCCTGTTCTTCTAGAATATGATTCTTTAATTCACCATTCACTATTAGGCCTTCCTCTGAATTCCTTCACTACAGTTCAGTGTTGGCGTTCATTTTCGACGCCCTTTATTTTTCATGAACACTACCAACGACAACCGTAACTTCTCTGCCGCCAAACTCAACACCTATGTACAATTTGAACGACTTTCTCTCGATTGCACATCTCTAAGTTATCCCCGTACCAAGTATGTATGCATACTGTGTGTGATAGTGTGAACTATTTCAAATAGCTTTCACGTTTGTCTTTTCTGCGTAATATCCAATGTTATGCTCGCAAATTCATTTCGCTTCCAGTTTCTGCAGTCATTGGTAACTTGAATGAATTTTTCTGTCACTGCTACTTGATGACTTGACATCAATTGACGTGTTGATGTTACCAATAAAGTAATTACATTTTTAGTCATGGTAAAGTTCTTCCGTTCCGTAACATGTAAGAAGAAGAGGCTGAATCGATTCCGTTATCCAACTGACATCTAGCACACTATCCTCTAATATACACCAACTAATAAGACAGGAAGACAAAAGTAGCAAGGCTTGCCGTAAACAAGCTTTGCAATTTCCTCGCGAAAGAAAAGAACGACTTTCACTGAGGGTTGGTTAGTCTTTGAAGTGCATAGTTGCCAAGTCGTCGAGGCGGCCAAGGGCATTGTGCCACATCGAGGGCGAGTTGTATCTCAAATGACGTTGTTTTGTGAACAATTAAGTGGGGCAAGAGGCAGCGCTATCTGCGGCGCCCAGTCATGGAGGCAGAGGCAAAAATGCCGGCCTTGACAGAATTGGTTTGGTGCGCCGACTTCATTTGGGACACTGCTGTTCCTCGACGCCGGGATTCTGGCAGGGCAGTATTCTGGCAGAGCAGGATTCCAGGAGAGTTGTATTTTTGGAAAGTGGCATTCTGGCAGTGAAGTATTTTGGCAGAGCAGGATTCCAGGAGAAAAGTATTCTGGCGGGCCAGTATTCTGGGAGGGCAGTGTCCCAGGAGAGCAGTATTTTTGGAGAGTGGTATTCTGTGAGTGCAGCATTCTGAAAGAGTAGAATTCTCGGAGAGGAATATTTTGGGAGAGCTGTGTGCTGGGAGAAAAGTGTTCTTGGAGAGCTGTATTTTGGGAGTTATCAGAGGAAATACTAGGTAATAGGCAGAGTTACCTAATAGAAATTTCAGACAACTCTTTGAGGTAACTATTGAAATACCATAATCGAAATACTAGGTAACTTTGGAAATACTAATGGAAATACTAGGTAACTTTGAGAGGTAGCTATGAATATACTCATGGTAATACTAGGTAACTCTTGAAAGTAACTATTGAAAAACTCATGGAAATGCAAACTAGGTAACTCTTAGAGGTAACCAAACAAATACCAATGGAAATACAATGTAAATCTGAAAGGTAGGTCTAAAAATATAAAATGGACATACTAGGTAACTCTGCAAGATAACTATAGAAATGCTGATGGAAACACTAGGTAAATCTGAAAGGTAAATATAAAAACATTAATGGAAATACTGGGTAACTCTGTGAACAAAGCAAACTCAGGTCAGCGATATGTGAGCCCTTGAGCCAAGACTCGGAACTAAGCTCTTAGTTTCCTGGAAATTTACTAACCTTTCTTTGCTCGGACTTGCTCATCTGCCTTCTACTTTCTGACCAAACTTGGCCACTCTAGCCCGCGAAGTTGCTCTGCGACTTTGAGAACTTGTTCTCTCTCTGCAGTGCCGCCTCGAAACGCACAGGATGTTGAAGCTTCGTGTTGTTGCAAACATTTGCTACGGAGATGTTCTTCTTGAATGGCATGATAGAAAAGACAGTGCTCAAATTGTCTAGTCTGCCAGGGAAAAAATCCAGTTAGTGATTGAAAAGAAAGTGTTCGTATTGTCTGGTCTGTCAGTGAAAAAGTGCAGTTAGTGATTGAAAAGAAAGTGTTCGTATTGTCTAGTCTGCCAGTGAAAAAAAAGGAGTTAGGGATTGAAAAGAAAAGACAGTGCTCGTTTTATCTAAAAAGACGCAGTTAATTTCAGAAGTGCTAAGTTTTTCTTCATTTTCTGAGTGTTGACAGACGCTGGGACGATTACTAAGCGTTGATTGATGCGTTCCAATTCGATCTAAACTCTTTATTGTCTGAAGTTTCATCCTCATACTCCCGTGATTACAATCGCTGTTATTCGACGGGTGCTGGCGTCAGGTTGTCACCGACATCAGGATGAAGAAAGAACTGCCACTCTGAAGTCCGATAGAAGTTTTTTTTAACACATCAGGGCTAATATCAGGCACGGAATGTAATTCATTTTAACGTAAATTGGAACTTTTAAGCAGAATTGGATTTTGAAATTCACCTGGAGAGTGAAGGATTATGAATCATGGGGTCCGGGTTGTGGAAGACATTTGATAAGCAACGCGAGTGCATGAGATCGCTGAGATGCGTCTTCTTTTTTCGTAGATCTTAGTGCATGGTATAATGCTAATTTAGGTGTAATAAGGAATCATTACAAATTGTAGAAGTTTGGATTGCTGTAAAACTACAAATTGATGTTTCCAAAGACCTTTCCAATATTCCTCACTTTGCGAGAACTAGGATTTTCAGCTAACCATTATGCCATCAAATTTCAACGTATCCAATCTGAAAATATGTAAATAAATAGGAGCAGCTAGAAACCTTTTCCTTGCTACTTTGAAATCTTTTTTTTTTTTAGAGAACCTTTGGAGTTCATTGTTTGATGATATAATGATGCTGTGCTCATCTGGTACTTGACTGTAGGCGGTGTCTTCTCCTCGAATTAGTTTTGTCGAAAAATTCGATAATCTAAGAACGAACTTCCAACAAACTTTGATTTAGTTATCAAAATAATCAATCAAGTTTTAACACTTCGATCGAACTCTTTAAAAATACCGTTGTTTCAACACTGGGATTTAACATTTATATAGCTGTAGTTAATTTAGTTTTAACGCTTTCGTCCAGCCTTTTAGAGTTAAATAATCCAGTTTCTCAAATTAAAACTCAATTTAATTGTAATTTCTGCTCACAGAATACATTCAAGAGCCCAACTTAGATACAAACAGCATCCATGAAATAAAAATCGAAGTCTTATAACGGTGGACAACCAAAATTTGCTACCCAACATTACATTATTAATTCGTCCCCCAGATTAAGGATTCTATCTCTAAATTTACCATCCCACATTGCAACGTCTATTTTTCTCTTTTGTAATGGTTTCTTTCTCTATTAACAAGTCCAGCTTATTAATCCCTTGGTCATTTTTATGAGAGCATTTCTTTAGGACCCTTCCCGCGATGCAGCATTAAAACATCAATTTGTGCCATTCGTCAAGGTTACTTTTTCAATTCAAAAGTCCAGCTTGTTAATCCCTTATTTCTTTAAGACACTTCCCACGATGTAACATTAAAACATCAATTTGTGCCATTCGTCAAGGTTCCTTTCTCAATTTAAATGTCCAGCTTGTTAATCCCTCAGGCATTTTTATGAGGGCATTTCTTCAAGACACTTCCCAGGATGCCAGGACGGGCACGGCCAGGACCCAGCATGGAATGTTATGAGCTTCAGGAGAAGATTGTGTCATATCTACGAGAAATATCGACAGCGACGAGGCCTTGCGAAGAAGGAATAGGCGTGCGAGCTTCGCTCTCAATTTAAAACTTGACAGGGATATTTTTCGAAATTAAATCTGGAAGTGCCAGTTCTTTGCGTTCGTTATTCTTCGTAGAAAATTTCATGATAGCAAATAAGGTAATTCGTAAATCTGAGTGGCACCTTCACTCACTCATGATATAAATTCGCTTCTATAAGTGTCTCTATATACATAAGGATAGCCTTTTTTTAAATTATATTTCCCTATGATAAGCGAGTCGAAAAACATTCACGTGTCAACAATGACAACATGGCAATTATAGTAATACGGACTTGATACTGGCACAAATGACGCTCGAAGACACAAAAAGTTCATAATCGCATCCAATTGGCTAAGAATCTTTGTTTTGCCTCGACGTTGATGTTGCCATACAGCCATACAGAACCAGAGGTACCTCCAAAGCTGCCACTGAGTGCCACAGCCCATGAGCTGCCACTGAGTGCCACAGCCCATGAGCTGCCACTGGGTGCCGCTGCCCATGAGCTGCCACTGAGTGCCACAGCCCATGAGCTGCCACTGAGTACTACAGCCCATGAGCTGCCACTGAGTGCCTGAGAGCTGCCACTGAGTGCATGAGAGCTGCCACTGAGTGCCACAGTCCAAGAGCTGCCACCGAGTGCCCGAGAGCTGCCACCGAGTGCCACGGTGGCAGCCAATACCCCCAGAGATGAGCTCATTAGAGCCGCTTTAGGGAAGTGCGTCTCTTTTGTCTCGGCCGGCGCGACGGTCGCATCATTTCTTCGTCGACGTCGCCGCCTCAGCGCGTCATCTGAAGCGCTGAGTCGATCGATACTTCGATTCCTATGCGGTCTGCTTGCCCTCACCTCTTTATGTTTGTTACTTGCCTTCACCTCCTTGTGGGGTTAGCTCGTTGTTTTTTGAGTGATTAGCTAGTTGTTACTTGCCTTCGCCTTTTGTAGGGTTAGCAAGTTGCTACTTGTCTTCACGTTTTTATGCTTGTTACTTCCCTTCACCTTTTTATGTTTGTTACTTACGTTCACCTTTTTATGTTTGTGACTTGCGTTCACCTGTTTAGGTGATTAGCTAGTTTTCTGTTGCGTCTGAATTTTTCTCAACGAATCTTTTCTCCGCACAAAAACCTACTTACACCATTTGTTGGTATCCTGATCCCTTTCATTCCGTTCGTGTATTTAATGTATTCTGTTTATTTTCTTTCAATAAAGGTTTGCTGTCATATTCTATCTTTTTACAGGACTCTTTTCCCTTGCCGCGCTGGTCTTTACATTAATTTTTACGTATTATTTACATGGCATTTGTCTTCACATAAATTTTTTTGCGGATTATTTGCATTGTTTTAGTTTTGATGCGCATGTCACTGCTACGTTTGTTTCATTTGCTGGCTAATGTTAATTTTAATACGCTCGTTTTTTTCAGTGTCGTGCAAAACGATTACTTAAACATTAAAAATGCTTAAAGTCAGTCGATGTACATTTTCAGCCGATGAACCTTTTTAAATACTCGTATCCTATTTTTCTCAGTGTCCTGGTGTGTCTTGAAGACTGCATTCAATTCAGTGAGTGTCCTAGTGTGTCTTGAAGTGTGTCCGGGTGTGTCTTGACGACTGCATCCAAAAAAGTGTGTGCTCTGGTGTGTCTTGTCGTGTGCCAGGCAGGATGTGTCATAGGGCTGTCAAGTGTCTGCTTCACATTCTGTTGTAAGTCCGCGACAGTGCGGTACTGGAAAAAAGTCGAGTCAATTGTGCGTGTAGGTAGGTATTTCACCGTGAAAAATTTATTTTCTAAACGTTTAGACCTTAAAAAAAGACATACCAGAGTTCGTTGAATGCGTTTTGTTTCTACTAAATCTGACGTCATGAGAAGAACTGCACAGGATGTTTTTGTCGTACAGGTTTTGCACATTGTTTTCATTTAGACGATCTGTTTGATTTTTGCGTTATTTTGACTGTCGTATTTGAGCTCGTGAATTTTTACCAATGACGCACATATCAACAAATTCAACAAGAAACCCGCTCATCCTTGCAGCACTGAATGAGAAAACAATTTCCTTTCTAGAAGCGATGGCACTCACTTTTGAAGGATTAGATTTTTTTCTGTTGCTCAAGTCCCATAGCGTTGCTATATAGTAGAGAATTGTGCGCCTCACTTTGATGCCTAAAGGTCTATTTGAACCTGAACTCCAAAGAGCAATTTAGCCAGCATGCATGTCCTCTTCTTCTTATGGGCATTTGTCGAGGATTTCTGATGAAATTCTTAGTAAATGCTTCTTCATGCCCGTAACATCTTAGTCTTTTGTTTCGTTTTTCTAACTAGTAAATTGTTTCTGCGGCTCCTTTCAAATCTGTGAAATCTGAGTTATTTCTTCCGTGTTTGTAACATTGTTGTCAGAATTTGTCCTGTTATGAAAGTGGGGTTTCTATACGCTCGTAGCCCGTCTTACTTGCATGCTAATACTGCAAAATGGACTCTGAAGAAACTATTTCAGCAATTTATGAGAACTTTAATTAATTTCTTCATGAATAGTCAGTTCCGTTTCAGCCAAATTCGAATTCAATCCTTCTCTAGGATACTTGCGAATGGGTAATTTACGATCAGATATTGCATCAAAACAATTTTTCTAATTTTGATTTCGTTGAGTGTAATACTTGAATGTTGGGGAAAAAATGTAAAATTTCTTGAACGAAAGGAGCTATGAGCATTTACACAAGAAAAAGGATCAAGTTTTCAAGAAAATACAATCCAACTTCAAAATATTTTTGGAAAACCATTTGAAATTCTATAGTGGAATGTTTACCAAGCACAACCTGCACGTCACGTCAGTCTACATATACACATACATTCACACACATACATACACATGCACACGCACACACACACACTCACACACACACACACGCGCGCACACGTACACACCAGATGCAGAATCTAAAAGATGAAACGAATGGCACCAGAATTTAAATTGAAATGATATTGAAGAGCATGTCCGGCTCGACATCACAGCAAATACATAAATTAACTTTTGAGTGTCCAACATTTGGCACAGACTTCCACTCGCGCTCGCCCCTGGGGGCGCGTTGCTGAAAAAAGGAAAGACCGTTTATTTTTAAAGCGTATGCAATTTTTGATAAAACTGAAAAACTGAGCCGAAATGAAATCATAGAGCATTGAGAAAATATTTTACGTAGTGCTCTTTCTGTAATTATTGGATTTGTTGGCTTACAATGATTATTGTTGTGTGCGTGTAATTTTAGGACAAACGTGAAAGTTATGAGAGATATTTTAGTCGACTATTGGCACTATGGAAATTTGTGTGCAAATGGCATAGGAATAGTTCATATGGAAACGGCAAATGAATTATTCATTTGGAAATGGCACATGAATTATTCATTTGGAAATGACATATGAAGCTAAAACAAGAACATTTTGTCTTTTCTATTTTGTGTTAATTTAAATGCCTGAGAAAAAACTTTAAATGACTTTGATTGAACATGTCTGTATGTTATTTTGTTCTATTTTTAAGCAATTTTAAATGTTCAGAATGACTTTTAAATAACTTTAACCAAATTGGCTTTTAATTTTTTATTTTCAAATTTTGGTTACATCAGATATTCAGGATGCCATTTAAAATAATTTTAATCAAACATGTCTATTTTCTCCCTTTTTCTATTTTTTGTTAATTTAAAAGTTCAGAATTACCATTAAAATACCTTTAACCAAACACGTCAATTTATTTTTTCAATTCAATTTTAGGATAAATAAAAAGTTCCGAATGAGGCATAACATACCTTTTAACCAAACACGTCAGTTAATTTTCCGTATTCTATTTTTACGTAAATTTAAAAGTTCATGATTGCATCTAAACTACCTTCATTCACCACGATGACCACAAGGCGCTGACACTGCAGAACAACCCAGTCTCTCTTTTCGCCTAAACGATTTAAGCGATAAAATAGTTTAGGCGGCGAAAAACTTACATGCAGGCGGCGAAAAGTTAGACTGGGAACATGTGCGGGTCGCACATGCCTGCCCACATACAGAGCGCATGTTATGTGACAGATGAGTGGCGGCATCAAATACATGATTACCACTTTTGTGTCCTCAGGGGCTCTCCATTACTGAGGTAATGAGATCAATCGGACCTGATTAACTTCAGAATCGAGAGGGCCACCGGGGCCGCGTGAATTTCTGTTCTATTCATCCTTTTTCTATTTAATTCATCAAAAGGTTATCCGTATGATGAACTTTTTGGGTATGATACAAAATTTCTGTTTCATTCATCCTTTTTCGATTTAATTCATCCAAAGGTCATCCGTATGATGACCTTGTTTGGTATAACACAGAATTTCTGTTCTATTCATCCTTTTTCTATTTAATTCATCAAAAGGTTATCCGTATGATGACCTTTTTGGGTATGATAGAGAATGTCTGTTCTATTCATCCTTTTCGATTTAATTCATCCAAAGAACATCCGTATGATGACCTTTTTGGATATGATGCATGTGAAAAAATGGGAGTTTTAATTCTTCTGATATGTTTTCAGTGTTTATGGATCATGAGATTTATAATTCATAGTTGCAGCTTTGAACGTTGTGTTCAACGTTGTAGATTTTGTTGAACGAAATCTTGTGTTGTTCACACATGAGAGTGAAGCCAGTTAATTTAAGCAGTTCTGAATTTTAAACAATTTTAACAATTTATTTACCACAAGCGAAGCAGAAGTGTGAAGTAGATTGTTTCCCAAGTGTAGTACAATGCTCATATTTCAGTATATCTACCTGTGGGCCCGAATACGTTCAGTGGCATCTAGGGCATAAATCAGTGTTTACTGTACGAAAATTTTAATTGTTCGCTCAAGACCAGAATGAGTAGCTGATTTTCTTCAATTTCCGCAAAAGTGATTTTCGAGAAAAGCTATTTTTCATCGTAAAATATACAATGAATACAATCCAAGACAATCTTTACATAGTGAACTTAGAATCATTCACTATTCGATAGTTTCTAAATAATTCCCCCCACACTGCGAGTGCTTCCATGCGCCCCTAAACAATTCAGCAAAACTCACCTTCGACATTCGGAATTCGAAATCCCAGTGTTTCTTTTATCAATGAATGGCCTTGAAATTTTCTCTCTCATTTCTCCAGAAAAGACTCTGAGTCTACAGACGGCTGCGTGTGGAAGAGGATGGGGATGTGTGGGGATGTGTGGGAATGTGTGTGGGAATGTGTGAGGACGTGTGGNGGTGTGTTGCGGGTGTGTGGGGTGTGTTGCGGGTGTGTGGGGGTGTGTTGCGGGTGTGTGGGGTGTGTGCGCTACGGGTAAGTGTGATGTGTGTTGCGGGTGTGTGTGAGGCGTGTGCGAAGTGTTGTGTTACGAGTGTGTATGATGTGTGTTGCCAAGGAATTGCAGCCTGTGCAGTCAGGTTGCTTGACATGTGTTGTGTGGTTGTGTGACGTGTGTTACGGGGCTTGTGTGGCCAATAGTCGTGGGTTGCGTTATGGAGTTGCGTCCGTTACAGGTAACGCGTGGCATATTCTGTAACTCGTGAGGTGCGTGATGTTGCTTGGAAAAGGCAGTGTGTGACTTGGGTAAAGTCGTGTGTGGTTTGAATGAGTTGTTGTTAGAGTCTCTAAAAAATAGTAAAAGAACGTTCCTTTTGTTTCATTGCTGTTGCTAAAATCAATTTCAGGTTAAGAGGAATTATTTTCTATTTAATGCAAAGTGAAAAATTGCTCCTAGAGTAAACTGTAAGCCCATGACTCTCAGAAGGGTGAAGGATAAAAAGATGTTTTATTCCAATCTAGCCTGATACATGGCATTTTTGTGCTCTGGTCTCTCAAATGCCTCAAAGCCAACACCAGGACGCAATGACGGTTCCCCCGGTCAAGCCGGTACCCATTTCCGAATCTTGGGTGAAACGATCACTAAATTCAGCTGCTCCAGCTAAGATGCATAATATAGCAACTTGTATTTCTTTATAGTATTATCATCACAATTGAGTAGTGGTAAGAGGTAATTACGTCAATGAAAGGAAAACTTTGTTGATGCTTCTATTTGATTCCGAAATTAATCCGTTGGCGCTTTGTTGCAATTTATCAGCAATATTATTTCATGGTATTATTAGTCTTAAACTACAAACCGTAAAACGAACAATTTATTCACGCCCATAATTGCATTTGAAATGTAACCTACCAGCTTCGTGATTTCGTAATATTATCGCTTACACTCTGAAAACAATACAACGAAAATTTTACGGTCAATAATTAATAAAAACTTAATTCCAAAATTTACCGTCAGTAATTGTGTATAAAATGGGTATATTTATTTACAAATTTCAATAGGAAGAGAATAAACGCTTGTAAAGAACATGGCATCGAGCTCATAGAGATGATCTAGTGAACCTCGAGAAAGACTCTAGGGACGAAAGGGTGAAGATCTTTCCACAAAGTAGGGAAAAATCGGAAGGGAAGGGGAAAGATCCACGGGAGAGAGAGGGGAAGTGTGAGGCTAAATTTCATTTCCTCTCCAATTTGCAGGAGCGAGCCTCTTCAGGGGAAAATAACTTAAAAAATTTTCCAAAATGACTTGCTTGGCGTCGGAACGACCGACGTCGCCGCCGCTGCTCATGTCCACACACACACACACACACACACACACATCGCAGAAATTTGGGGTGACTTTTTGAACTTCAACGCAAATTCCTCATAGAAACTCGGGGCATCTTTAATTTCGACACAAATTTCCATAGAAATTTGGGGTAACTTTTGAACTTCAAGGCAAATATGATGAGGTCAAATTTGGGCTAACTTTTGAACTTCAAGGCAAATTTGATGAGGTCAAATCACGCTAATGAAGTTCGCCGGATTGGAGTCATTTTTCTAAATTTGCAAGTGAACGACTTTTTGTTTTTGGATTCATCAACCTTTATTTTTTGTCCGACAGAATGATGTTTTTCATGTAATTCAATCCGGACTGTATGCTCAAAATGAGAAATGTTTTTTGTGCTAAGGAAAAACAGGAATGTTTTTGTTGTTCTGGCTTTATAGATTTATTTTGGGATATATGTTATTCGATTTATTCATTCTCTGTGGTGATATTCTCATTTCGTATTTTCTTCCTTTTCCTACCCACCTCGATGTTTCTATGTGCAGGATGTCCTGTGTGGAAACACATCTTCTGTATAGTCCGTAATAAATGTTTCCTTTTCTTTCCTGAATAAAAACCTCTGAAAACTACTGTAACTGCTACGCTACTATTCTTAGTCTACACCTCAATGAAAAATTCTCCAAAGCTCCTTTGATATTTTAGAGGCAAAATTTAGAGAAAAACACAAATGCCGTTGTAAATGAAAGCATATTTTTTGCGAGGTGTGCATTTTCCTTTCATGAAGCTGCGTTCACATAACCTAATGAATAAAGTAATCTTATTATTTCAGCACATCGTGCAGTAGCCACAACAAAGTGGGAATTAAGATATAAATTGCACGAAAACTAACGTTGCCGAAGTAATTCTTGCGTCGTTTAGATGCTGCAGCTCACGCAACTTCGAAATGAATTCAGCAAATCGTCCATAAAAAGCTCCGCGTACACAACTCCACTCAACCACCTGAAACACAGAAAAGGAATCCTCCAAAGCCAAAAAACATGCTTTGAAGAGTTCCACTCACCATGTTTTTGCGCGACACTCAAGCGCTGCAGCAACTGACTGCACTGCACCCGTAATTAATTAATCTCATTAATCTTTCCTCATCGATCGCAATCCTGTATCCTTCATCGGATCAATTATTCGCCAGCAGCCGATGGCGCAATAAGTTTGCATCGTATCCAAGATACGCGAGACGGAGCTCGGCTTAAGACTGTGCAGTGATTCAATGAAGAGGATCCAGGGAATGCTGCCTGGGATTGGATCACTTAATTGGAATTGCTTTAGCATTGTAATTACAATGGAGGCCGGGCAAGCGAGGCCGGCCGCTTTGTTTCTCCTGATGATTGCGATACCGCGCTGACGGCGGTTGTTGATTACACGGATAATCTGCCGCTCGATTGCAGCAGATTTGCGTCCATGGATTGCAACGTTATTTATTTTAAACTATAAGCTTATTTTTTTGCAGTGTGTGGGTCGATTGGAGCAGATTCGTGTCCATGGATTGCAACGTTATTTACTTTAAACTAGAAGCCTAATTTTTTGCAGTGTGCGAGAACGCACGATGGTGGAATGGTAAATACTATAACTGTTGGTGACGATTGCTTTTAGTATTTCTTTTTTTATATTCGAAAGTATAAGACAAAAAGTGTTAGATTCAGTGTTTGAAAGTATAAGACGAAAATTATTAGATTTAGTATTTGAATGTATTAGACCAAAAGTATTAGATTTAGTATATGAAAGTACAAGACCAAAAGTAATAGATTTAGTATATGAAAGTATAAGACCAAAAGTATTTGATGGTGTTCTTAGCATTCAAAAGTATTGGAGCTATTGTGTTTTATTGGAATTCATCGCTAAACAAATTTACCGTCAGAACATACAAAAAATTTTGCTCAGTTCAGGTTGTAGCAAACAATCACACCAATGAACAAAAATTACTTGCAAAGTTAAACATTTTGCTTATGTATAACTTATGCAAATAAGTTACTTGGAATTAATTATTCGCTCTGAGTAGTTGACATGTAATGTGCAGAGTACATTCGCCACCTCAGAATATTGCTCCAATGTGTGCAGCCACACAACTGCTGCACATGAGACTATGTATGTAACTACATAATCTTTACCTTCACGGTACTGTGCATGAAATTTGTAACACACTGGCGCAAGCATCTGCTACTTTTTCATTTAATTTAACACACTGGCGCAAGCATCTGCTACTTTTTCATTTAATCGTTTTTTTTTTAAATTTAAACTTTTTCATTAAATCGGTTGTAAACGTGACATCCACGGGAGGAATTGTTGTTCTTAATGAATAAGCATCAAATATATAAATTAGTTCTTGTATTATATACATGTGATGAAAAATTTGAATGTCTCATCTATGCATAGGACATCACGAGATGACGTAAGCAAGACGTGCAATTTACGTGTGATTTACACTATGTCCAAGGTAGAGGAAACAAGGAAGTTTCAACCAGTGTTTTTTTCGTTGACGGTGTGGTTTTACTGACGTCACGGCAACGAACCAATAGCAGCGCTCACATTGTATCTGGCAACGCTGCTAGCCCCAAATCTGACACCACTATTGGCCTAACGATATGTCGCCTTGGTGACGTCATAAAGTTTGTTTGAAATAACGCCTCTCTATTGGCTAGCCGAACAAGAGGAGGTGTATTTTCTCCCATAAAAATGACCCTACCTTGTTTCCTCTACCGTGACTATGTCCTACAAAATCCCGAACGAAGAATTTAACTTTCCGTATCAGTAATACCATCAAAAGAATACAAAGAGCATTTAATTTCCAGCAAAATTGTCCTTCAAAATTAACCTATAGAAAAGACATTACTGATTATGATGGTATTACTGATACAGAAAAAAAAACTCAGTTTAGGTTTTTGTGGGACACACTGTACATAACAATTAGGTGTGGTTCCACGCATCGTTTGTTTTCCTACGAACAATGTGAAATTTGAAATTTTTCTAATTCTTTCTTCTGTAAACTTCAATGTTTCTCATTTTTGAATATCATACAAATCCTATATTCCTTAAAATATGCTTTCATTCACATATTCAACAGCATTTTTCTCAGAGATAATGAGATGAATCAAAATTAATACCGTATATGTAACCTCTAACATTTATGCTCCAGGTCGCTTAGAAACAACGGATATCTTGGCATTTTTTCGCAGCTTTCTCTATCATCCTTTCCCTTCTATTTCCTACGCTAACCCTGTCATCTTTTCCAGCCCCATTTCCCCCTCACCTTATCTCTGATTCAAGAACCATTTTTAACCTTACCCTATTCCTTATTATAGGCCATTTCATTTCTTAAATTTTCCCTTTTGAAGCCCATTACCTCCCTTTTCCTATATTTTTTCACAGCCCTAACTTACACCTCACCCTATTCTCCTTTTCCATCCCAAACTTCCTCTCACCCTGTCCTCCTATTCCACTTCCGTCCCCGTCGAGTCTGTACCCTTTTCCATCTCCAACTTTCCCCTTACCCTTTTCCCTTATAGCTGCTCCGTCCCCGTCGAGTCTGTCCCCTTTTCCATCCCCAACTCCCCCTCACTCTGCTCCCCTTTTCCACTTCCGTCCCCGTCGAGTCTGTCCTGATCAGCGGAGCTGGGAAGCGCTTACGACCGATAAAATCAATGGCAATACCAAGGGCACGCGGAAAATATTATAGAATACAAGGGACGACCCTAGAAAAAAACAAAGAGCAGCGATACGTGTAGTACAATAAAAGATCAAATAATTCAAAGATGTAAAATGAACTTTGACGAAAGTCGAGAATAACTCTAGCAATAAAAAGTTGTAGTTTAAGGCATGAAACATTGAACGATCGAGGAGCATTCTACACAACACATCGTGTCTTAAAAGTTCAGAAGAGCTGACGAAACTCCATAACAAATGGCATTACCTCCAATAAATTTTTGAATCATTAGATTCAACATTTTCTTATATTTTATGTTAAAGGAAGGAAAGAAAGAAAGAAAGAAAGAAAAAAGAGAGTTGCGAATGGTATTGCTTCCAATGAATTTCTGAATCATTCGATTCAACATTTTTTTCATTTTAGGCAAAAGGAAAGAAAGAAAGAAATAGGAAAGTTGCAAACGGTAATGCTTCCAATGAATTTCTGAATCGTTCGATTCAACATCTTTTTATTGTATGTAAAAGGATGGAAAGAAAGAAAGAAAAAGAAAAGTTGCTGCATTCTTTTTACAGTGCTCCCAATTAGGAATGTCTGCTCGGCGACATTGTGGTCAGGAACAGCAACGCGTGCCATTTTTGCCGAAGAATTTCGGCCGAAGACGAGCTTTACATGAAGGTAAATATGATGAAAGTTCGTCTAATTCAATGCATTTCTGCGTTAAAATTCAGACCAAAATGAAACGATGTCTGATTAAATGAGTTATAGTGCTGTGACACGTCAGAATTTGGTCTACAGGTCACATCACTAGTCACGTAATTGTTCATTATCTCATGTGAACCGAATATCACCGTAGAAACGCACGCAAACTAGTCCCCTGCATAAAAGTTCATGGAAAGGATAGAAGAGAACACAAACGAATGTGAATAGGGCACCATAAGGCATATAAAACAGACCCCTGAAAATTAACCCAAACATATTACAATAAAAGTTGCACGCACAACCTTACACTAAAAACCAACACACACATGGCCTTATCAAGGCAACACACTCAACGGAGCACCCGGTACTAACACAAACGCTCTTCCATAAAAGTAACATGCTCAACATTGCCCCAAACATAAACACACGCACACTTCCATAAAATAACCACGCACAACATTGCACCAAACATAAACACACACTTCCATAAAAGTACCACTCACAACATTGCACCAAACATAAACACACACTTCCATAAAAGTACCACTCACAACATTGCACCAAACATAAACACACACACACTACCATAAAAGTAACACTCACAACATTGCACCAAACATAAACACACACACCTCCATAAAAGTACCACACTCAACATGGCACCAAACATAAACA
>JACJUY010003416.1:59464-78257 GCA_014220935.1 Platorchestia sp. MABIK
CACACTTCCATAAAAGTACCACTCACAACATGGCACCAAACATAAACACACACACACCTCCATAAAAGTACCACTCACAACATGGCACCAAACATAAACACACACACACCTCCATAAAAGCACCACACTCAACATGGCACCAAACATAAACACACACACTTCCATAAAAGTACCACACTCAACATGGCACCAAACATAAGCACACACACTTCCATAAAAGTACCACACTCAACATGGCACCAAACATAAACACACACTTCCATAAAAGTAACACGCACAACATTGCAGCAAACATAAACACACACTTCCATAAAAGTAACACGCACAACATTGCAGCAAACATGAACACACACTTCCATAAAAGTAACACTCACAACATTGCACCAAACATGAACACACACTTCCATAAAAGTAACACGCACAACATTGCACCAAACATAAACACACACTTCCATAAAAGTAACACTCACAACATTGCACCAAACATGAACACACACTTCCATAAAAGTAACACGCACAACATTGCAGCAAACATAAACACACACACACTTCCATAAAAGTACCACACACAACATTGCACCAAACATAAACACACACTTCCATAAAAGTAACATGGACAACATTACACCAAACATAAACACACACACACTTCCATAAAAGTAACACTCACAACATTGCACCAAACATAAACACACACTTCCATAAAAGTAACATGGACAACATTACACCAAACATAAACACACACACACTTCCATAAAAGTACCACACACAACATTGCACCAAACATAAACACACACTTCCATAAAAGTACCACACTCAACATGGCACCAAACATAAACACACACTTCCATAAAAGTAACACACACAACATTGCACCAAACATAAACACACACTTCCATAAAAGTAACACACACAACATTGCACCAAACATAAACACACACTTCCATAAAAGTAACACTCGCAACTTTGCACCAAACATAAACACACACACACGGACCCATAAAAGTAGCGGGGCTCGACACAGCCAGGAGAAGCGGTGAGAATGTTGCAACACATTAAGACTGGCCCCAAAACCCTGGCTTGTCACAAACACAATAAAAGAGCCATAAAAAAGTGCGCGGCCACCGGGCTGGTCGGGATGTCAAGAAAGGGACTCAGAAAATTGGTCTTAGGTCGTAAATTTGGTCGTTAGTTTCCTCACGAAGAATTAGTCGACTTACGAAATGTTCGATTTTAAATCTGGACAGCCCATTTGCAGTGCAATGGCGTCCCTTTGTTAACTCGCCAAGAAACACTGGAGCATTACTGGAGGTTTTCTTCAGAATTGGATTTCAAAGTCAGTGTGTTTTTCGAAGTTTTTCTAAATTCAAGTTCTTCTTTTATTTTTGGATGTTCATTCCAATGAACATTTTCTTTTGGTGTAACTCTGATGGAACAGGCAAGAGGGATTTCAGTGATTCAGTCCAAGAATTTATTTCAGTTCAGTTCAAGGAGCTCAAGCCCACGGTACTCTCCAAAACATCCGCATCCATTGACAAAAAATTACTCATGTATTTTTCACACATGTCTCAGGCGTAACGAAGTTCGCTTTCATAATATATGATTTTCTAAAACTTAACAATATTTCTTTGATACAATTCATTCGATTTACATATATGTCATTATACGCTTATATAAACACTAATTTCAAGAGTACTTGGGGAGCGAGTTGAAGCGCCTGCAGAGCGAGAACAAATTTTTGAGACACCCTGCACATGTCCAGCATTCCTATTGACATTTTTGTCACTCTGAGCGCACACAGAACCGTCAAATAAATTATTATTTGAAGAAAGATTAAGTAAAAACATGCAAAATATCTCATACTTATGCTATAGTTATTCTCAATTCCATGCACATACATGTAATATTATTAATACGCTGTGCACACCTATGCTTACATATCTTTATTCATACACATCCTGTCACTTACACTTACAGCATCAATAGGCAAAAAATGTGAGCATTGACTTCTCACCCTGCTCTTTTCATTGCTTCATAATAATTTTTCACTGGATTAAGTGCAAAGGCAAATTACTTTAAATTACAGACGAATGTGAGTACCCTCACATAAAATTCGCATCTAACACTGGTCAGCAACCAAAATGCTTCGGAGACCAAAGTATCATTTTCCACATAATTTTAGGTTGCTGGAAACAAATATCAGGGTTAAAATTGTTTGGTAGCTATACTTTTCGTGATACGCCTACATGTCTGACGTTAATACAGGCTGGCGGACGTGTATATTACTCACTACGCTCAGTCTCTCTGCCCTCAGTATTGTTTCATCAGTCACAGAAGGTGTTTGTGCTGTACAAGTTTTCATTTGGAGGGCGAGAGGTAGGTGATTTTAATGTAAAATACTTCATAAACTTAAAATAAATATTAAAATATTAAAATAAATTAATCAAATATTGCATGCCTCGTATCTTAGAACCTGTAGCCAATACACATTTTTCAACGTGATATTTGGATTCATTGAATGAAAATACATAAGAATCAACTAATATCATTTAAGAAGCACACAACTTTTCAAAATTTGTTGACCAGTGTGACCAACGAATTGCATTTCCAAAGTGGGTTTCGGATTCACGAGCCAGTTTCACGTTGCCTAATCTCAATCATGCAGTGTGAAGATGTCAATATTTTCTCAATACCGTGAGCCGCTCATCGCATTCTCACGATTTCGATATACCCTAAATCTGCTAAAAAAATATTTCGCAGGAATTTACTCGTACTTATAAGATCGAACAATTTTTAACCTCAAAGGAAAATTTGCATACTACAACAAACAAGTAGCTGATACCATTTTAATCATTCTGTGTAAAAACACAAGAGATTTAAAGTGAAATAACCAACAACCAAGTCGGTTGCTGTTCACTCTTAGGAGGTATTACGACTCATGATGAGCCATCAGTCATAAGCTTTCAGAAACACTATTTTTCCTCATCATGCGGGCATCCTATGCGGGCATCTCCTATAACAGAGAGCAACGTAATCCCAAACAACAGATAAAACTACATAAATTTATTTCAGCTCGGTACGGTATGCTTGGCGCACTCAACTCTTTCGCATGTTCACGTGTTGTTTTTGCTTAAATTTCTTATCATGGTTACATCTTCTTCAGCTCGAGGCCGAACTCTTCACCCACAGACACACACACACACAGGAGTGACTGCCATGTGTTTGGTGTACAAAAGCCTCATTCACAAAACCAAGGATTGGTTTTCAGATTCGCTTTGGATTTCTGCCCATTTAAACGAAAAATTCGTTAGACTCTCAACTACACGGCACAGTTCGCAAAACCGAGGGCTTGAGAACGCGGAAAAATGAGGTCGTGTAGCGGGCGTCGTACAGAAACATTTCGTACGCAGGGGTGCAATAAAAGTGAATAGGGCCGTTGCAGATCTGCTGCTGTCGTAAACTTTGAAGTTATATCAGGCTGGCACCCCAACTGAGGAGTCCCTCACGTAGGTTTGGACGCAGCTCTCCGCCATGGCAGACACTCCCTTGGTTGATTTTTTTCCCTCCGCGGAAAATCGGTCAAAATGTGCAGTGATGTTTAAAAACCGAATCGTGAAATGGTCGAATTACTTGGAATACGTTACACGTTTATCGCTAAGAGTTTGCTCTCTGTCCTGCGTTGTTATACGTTACACATTTCTCGCAAACAGTGCAGGTTTTTTGTCTTGAGTTGCTTGGTGAAAGTTTTCAGTGTTGCTAATGAAAAGTTTGTGTTGTAAAAGAGTTCAGTGTGGTGACTGAAAAGTGTTCGTGTGGTGAAAGTGTTCAGCGGGGTGAATAAAGTTCGTGTGGTGAAAGTGTTCAGTGTTCTGAATGAAACGCTTGTGTGGTGAAAATGTTTAGTGTGGTGAATAAAAAGTTTGTGTGGTGAGTGTTCGTGGCTTATGGAAGATGTGCAACACCAGAACAGAAAATGGAAATTTCATAACTCACATTTGATAATAAGGGATAATGCGTGAGTGCTGCTCACGTTGTGGTTAAAATTATTATTTTTGCGTTAAAAAATCAATTTTCTCAAGTTCATCAGACGACGACCATACGCAGTTGCCATGAGTTTCTTTTCCGGAATTTTTCCAATGATGACAAAATTATCAAAGAATCTGGAAGTTTGAAAAAAAATTTCTTCATATTATGTCGTTCATTGTGAGAAGACTTTTGCTTTTGTCTCGGTAATGCTACGTGACTGCTGGGATGTTCCTTGCATGTTAAAGAAATAATTTCTCATGCTTTTTTTACAATCATTTTGTAAGTTTCTGCATTTCCCATACTCTATGGTACAATCATTTTCCAAGTTTCTCCATTTCTCATTCTTTATTGTACAATCATTTTCTAAGTTTCTCCATTTCCTTGGTATTTTCATTTCATACCGTTTCCTTTTGCCCAGTAATGTGTAAAAGCTAATCCGACATATACGGCAATACCTTGCGCCACATTGAAACAATTGCAGATAAAACAAAGGCATTACCATCGCAGAAGAAATAGTACTGCTAATTTGTGGATACCTTTCGACACATCAGAGAAGGCTATGCTCAAAAATTAGACACATTAGCACACAATTAATTCAAATTAGACTTTATTTTGAGCATTTGTAATCGAATCAGAATCTATCTCACGTGGTAGAAAAGAGAAAGTTAAGACGTCATCGAAGACGTATACGTTAAGACGTATTTATCAAATGCATCTGAAATGTTCAGTAAAGGATTTGTCAAGCATAAAATTAAAAATTAGCTGCAATTTCTTGCCGTCCTCGTTAAAGAACATGAGAAGAAATTCTCAAATTGGAATACCAAGAGGGGAAGCAAACCTTGCACTGGGAGAGGATCATGGCGTTCTTCCCCAAGACCTGTCATCCCTCCCCAAGTCCCCACATCCCTCCCCAAGTCCCCACATCCCTCCACAAGTTCCCACATCCCTCCCCAAGTTCNCCAGCATCCCTCCCCAAGTCCCTGCATCCCTCCCCAAGTCCCAGCATCACTCCCCAAGTCCCAGCATCCCTCCCCAAGTCCCAGAATTCCCTCCCCAACTTTCAGCATCCGTCCCCAAGACCCAGCATCCCTCCTCAAGTCCCCACATCCCTCCCCAAGCAAGGCTGTCCCAGGCTCTGAGATTTTCTAAATTTTGATTGTTTATGACGGCCGTGCAAGCGACGGCTGCCCATAGTTTGGAGCAGCTACGGCCATGCTGCAGACGTAATTTATGCCACTCTGCTGCAGCCGTACACGGCTGACCACGCTACTGCAGCAGTCGTAAGCAGCTGTACGGTCCAGCAGCAGATGCATCCTGGTGCTTGCTCAGAGCATTGAAGGTGCTTTTAAATTCTTATATTCAAATATAGTAAAATTATTCATTCAATATGCTATAATAGTTTTTAAGTTTAGTGCTTGCTCAAAGCATTGAAGGTACTTTTAACAATAATTCTATTATTTATATATGGTAAAATTATACATTAAGCACGCTAAAATAATTTTTGGGGTTGGGAAGAATGGGTGTTTGCATGTGGTGCAGTTGAGCTAAAAATGAATCAGATCATACTGCTCTGCCTCTTTCATTCTTGGGTCAGGTGTCAGTGCACCGAAATTCGAGATTTCAATAATTTTTTACTGAAAGGTCAGATACTGGAGAGCTTTTCGTTGTTTTTCAAGAACTTATCTAACAAGGTCTGTTTGTTAGAGTTTCAACAATTTAATACTAGAGGGTCTGTTTGTTATATTCTCCGAGACAAGCCCTGAAGTTCTTTTTTATGGATGTAACGCACAAGCGAACAAAAGTATCCAGCCGATAGCGCGTGCAAAATGTAAGACTGTCATGTAAGTAGTCTGCAACAAAGCAGAATTTAAATCATACACGCACATGTAGGAAAATTATTATTTCTCATCTGATTTGAAAAAAAGTGCGGCTCGCGTTAAAAATGATTTGATTCATTGTAGCATAGAGCTATCATCTACATTATATACAACAAAAAGAAAATACAGACGTCTTAGAGTGACGTAGATTGTGACTACAAGAATTTTTTTAAAGATTAAGATTCACAAATACAATTATCAATGCAATTTGTTGTTCGCCATGTGCAACTTATCCCTTCATAGTACTTGATTGACGGTAGATAATACTTTATTTTGATCTAGCATTTGCAAGGCTTCTCGAGAGTGAAATAACTTGCTATAACACAGTACACTATTAAAAAATTAATTACTTATATTAAAGAAATTAGAAAACAAATGATGAGCCTACTAATCAAAATACTGCATGAATTTCAGACATGTTTGATGTAATCGATGTGACCTAGAGAATACAAAGAGTTCTGTTAAATAGAATAGAATAAAAACTGACGAAATAAATAAGCCAAATGACCCATTCTTGTGTTTTCTGCTAGTCTTCAGGCATTAATGACTCACAGGCAGCGACGAAATATATTTACAGTCATAAAATTTCAATAAATTGCCATACTTACACACTTGTACATACATTTGTGCATAAGACACTGTCGGCGCGCAATATGTTTGCACGCACGTACATATGAACGTACAGAAGACATTGTCGCAGCGCAACGCTCTCTTTCCTCTCAAATTAGTTCCCTCTCGGCTGCAAAACAAACGATTTCGAGAGGGCTCCTCTGGTCAATTTGGGCCGTAAGAATGCAAATGGTGCTCCAGCAAGTCTGGTGTTGAGCCTCTCACTTTATATGATGCAGAAGCTGCTTGAGAAACTGCCGTGGTGGGCAAATGTTTTCATTTTTTGAAGTATCGTGCGTAACTCCTCGCGCGATGCCGCCTCCCGCTCTCCGTGCCAAGGGAACGTCGATCGTCAATGCTTTGGAAGGAGCGAGAAGCTTCGAATTTGAGTTTAAACAATATTTTTAACTCAATTTTAAGCTCATATTTGAACTCAATTTTGAAATCAATTTTGAGCTCAATTTTGAGTTCAATCTTGAACTCAATTTTGAACGTAATTTTGAGCTCAACTTTGAACTCAATTCTGAACTCGATAATATGAACTCAATTTTGAGCTTGAAAATTTGAAGTTAATTTTGAGAACAATTTTGAGCTTAATTTTGAAATCTATAATTTTTTAGTCCGCGCATTAGTCAGTGTGTTGCGCTTTCATTGATATGAGTACATTGAAAACAAACTTTAGATCAATCTTTGAATAAAATCTGAAAATTTCTAACTCTAGGCTAAGTATGGGCTGCTACAATGAGGTTCTGTAAACATATATATACTTTGGACAGATTTTGTAATTTTGTTCTGACTTATTTCATGTTTACAATAAAAAAAATGTTTGTATTAGTGGCATGTGCAATATTTTATCCGAAAATTTAGTACCATTTCAGTACCATTTTAGTACCATTTCAAAATATTGATTTTAGTACCATTTCAAAATTTCAAACAAATTAAAAAAGTATTATTTTCATATTATTCTTTATATGGAACGACTATAATAAAAAAGTGTCAGGTTTGGTTCCTCCGTGAGAAAAAGCGTGGACTTTAAGCGAGTGCAGCTGGTCATTTGAAATTAAATTTATTGAAAATATTGATGAATATATTAGGAGTGGCGGTAACTAAGATATCAATCATATCTATTATCCAAAAACTAAAGAAATAGCTACATCGTAGGTCATTTAACTATCCTACAGTTAAAACTTCATAACTTTCAGGGTATTTTACCAACAATTCAAATCATTGCGAGAGTACTACCTACAGGCAATTTTTTCTGAGGACTTTGCAACGCTTAGGTGTTTTTGTCGTTTAAATTCATAAATTTTCATTTTAAGAATTCCAAACGAGGAAGTTTTCACCTGAACCCACTGCGCCTAAATTAGTCAAGCCAACAGAATAGTTTTCATTGCCATCTATACCGTTACGATAACACAAGATGTTTCACGACCTGGCTCCAGCCCGAGGCTGGAAATATGGCTCCAGCCCGAGGCCTTGGTTTTTTTTATATGTTGCACAAACCTTTACAAAACGCATTTGTTCTCCTGTCGTTTGTCAATTAATTATTTGTCGCTCCTCAATGAAATTAAAGTGTCGATTCAAATCTTCGACTTGCTCTGGTAAGAGAGAGGTGGACGCTGAGAAAATTTCATGATTTCTCTACTGCCGAGTAGCCGTCACCTATGATGAAAGTGGACATACAGACAAACACTGATTAGTTACCTATCTGTACGTTTTCTGCTTGTCGATTAAGTTTCAATTAGATCTAAAAATACGCCCAATTAGGAGTATTCTACATCGTTCAAGTATCATGCAATTGTTTTAAAGCAGTTTCGTACTTGATTCTAAAATTTCTTTGCCAGTAATTGACAAAGTCATGATTAGCCATTGAGCTACACTTTACATTTTTTGGAAGGCCCTTGTTTTTCACGGTCTATCAATGTGACACAAGACCTATGCTCATTTCCCCAAGAAAAAGAACCACCTTCATTGCTAATAAATAAAATCGAGGAACAACATACGAATATAGTGTGACTGCCATACTCTTATCCGCGTGCGGCAAAGAAAACACGCAAGTGGGAAAGGCTAGAAGCCTCTTCCACTCTACGTTCTTCTCATTTCGCCTTCTTCTCTTTTCTTTGGTTAATTGCATAGTTTTCTCTTTCTACTTCCCCGCATCTCATCTCAGGGCCAAGAACATGTTTGTGAGAAAGCGTACTTTAACACTTTGACTGCGACTGGTAAAACTGAAGATTAATATTCAACTCAAATTTAAAGTCAATTGTAGTGAGCAATGTTGAAAATAGCTAACGTTAACGGGATCGTGCCCTCCTTTTGCTGTGATTAAGTATTTATGAAAATTGAGCTTGTGGCTATTGGTCGGTCAGCGGCATAATGAAAATCCCCACCGTGACCACCGGTGGCTCACGCCGCAGTCAAAGTGTTGATGCACATTGTGTTCAAAGAGCATCAACACCAGGGGCAACACTCCTGAAAAGTTACAACTCCAACTTTAACCATAAGATCTTTTGCTCACTTTAACCATTACTGATGCATCATGCTTGCGTTGCAACGTCCCCATAAAGAGCCGTCCATTGTTCAGTCTGAAGCGATGAGTTTCGAAAACTTAGAATGCGGATCTATTTTTCGGGGATGGAAAATTCTGCTTTGTGAAACGCAAGAGGTATTTTGTCAAGAAGACCAATTAATTTTTTTCGGGATTGAATACTCTGCTTTATGAAAGGAAAATAGGTATTTTGTTGAACATCAGTCAGTTAAGAGCACGGTAAACAGAGCTACGGCAACGTCTCTGCCTCATTAGAAATAACGAGCCAACATTCGGCAGGTACTGGAAGGCTTTAAACAGTCACAGCGTCTGGAGATCGCGTAGCGGAATACTGGGGATGGAACAAAGACTTGTAATTGCAACATTCTTCCCAGAACAGACATTTTGGACGTTGCAGATTTTAGTAAGCTATGGATAGCCGAAAAAAGATTTGAAAAGGATAATGCGGTGCCTCATTTCAGTCTCAAACAAAAATATATTCCCTTGAAATCGTTCTTGAACGGCTGATTGAATTTTGATTGTTTTTTTAGGTAAATTTTTCGGCACGAACCTTGATATTTTAAACAAATACATAGTCAATCGATTGTTTTACAAGGCAGTTGCAGAAAAATTCATTTTAAAACCTCACACTGACAGGGCAATATTTTTCAAAAATTTTGAAGCCTCATAAAAATCTGAGTAGATATTGATCATGTGACTCCCATTTCATATTCTTACATGAAGTGAAAAATGTGAATCGTGAACGGATAGCTGAATCCATGTTGAATAAAAGAACTACACAAATATGACAACTCACGCAGAAGGAAATGACGCTTCCACATATTCAGTAGGCTTCAGAAAAAAACCTCTTCAACACATGTAAAATCATAAAATATCCTGTACTAAATATTACTAAATACACTCAACCTCTCAAAACGGCGCATTCTGAAAATAAAAACATATCTTGGGCTGACGCTTTTCAAAAGCAAGAGATCCTCTTACGTTGAGGACGCGCAGATGCTATTTGATCCTCTCAGTCCGGGCCATCTCACGTCGGTGTTTTCTGTGCAGGGAGAATGCAGGTCTGATATGATGCAGCTGCTTGGAATCTTATACGCAATTATACGTTACGTTTAATTGCAGGCAAATTTAGATAACGTCAAGCTCATTCTTTGGGATCTTACGTGCAATTATACGTAGCTTCCAATGCATAGTTTGGGATCTTACTCTCAGTTATACGTAACTTCAAGCTCAAAGTTTCTGTTCTCGCCGATTTTAGATTCATTGATTTTCTACAGCAAATCAAGGACATTCAAAATTTGACGGCAGCTGCTTTTATGTAAAATGCTCGTAGATCTCTGCTACACTGATGTGTCAAGTGTCCTAAATCATCAGCCCACACGGTGTTATTGTGTTCACTTTTCTTAATTTGCTATCGGCAGCCCCTAATGACGATGTCATGATTTGAAGGGTCTCCCTTAAGTTTCTATCACTCGAGTCTACGCTGCCCTGAAAATAACAGTTTCGGTTGTGAAGCTATGTGATGAATTAGCAACTCTAGAGCTTGTGGGACAACGTACAAATACTTATAGTCTTTTATGTATATGTATTCTTATATGTAGTCTTATAAGTAGTCTTTTATGTTTACTTGTCGTCTGACAACCACAGCGCGTAACAAATATGACAACCACGGCGCGTGATAAATGGGACAATCACAAAGCTGTGCTCGCCTTTCAAGTGGAAATGAGAGAATGAACTGTAGATTAAGTAGAGGTAGAGGTCGCAGGTCCCTGTACATTCAAGCTCTTCAATACTGATGCGGTGATGAACGGAGTCACTAGTTTTCGAGCCTGTTGGTCTGATCACGACTCAGGTAGAGTTGATGCTAAAACGCAATTTTGGAGTAATTCATTGGTTTCGGATTGATGTTGACTTAGATGTTAAAGAAAAATAAGGATTCTCGCTGTTTTGCTTCAAGTACCGAAATACTTTGCGAGAGAAGTCGAGTTTAAGGGTTATTCATCGGATTTGTATAGATGTTGGCTTAAATGGTCAGGAAAAGAAGGCATTCCCGCTGTTTTGATTTGAGTACCAAAATACTTTGCCATAGAAGTAGATAGAATGGACTGACAAATAGTGTTGGAAACTGCGCATATGCAAATACTGTATCTACTTTAGCGCGACCATAGGTATAACTCACATAGGAAGAGAAAATACGAGTATCCGGCCTGACCATAGGTATACCTACAAAAGAAGAAGAGATGCGTGTCCTAGCCTGATGAGAAGCAGTGCAGGTAATTGACACACATCCGTCTGCCAAGACTCTTCAATATTGATCAAAATAGACGCTGTCCAAGACTTAACGTCATGCAAGTCTCATCAAAGCCCAGCGTAAAGAAGACTCCAGCGACGCTCATTAGAGGATTTGTTGGCTGAATTAAGGAAAGCCAATAATCGTAGCCTCTGCAGGGAAGCTCCTCCTGAACCTGGTAGAGATCTAAACGAACTTTTTTTTAAATTGATGTATTAAATCGATTGATATTTTAATTGATCAATTGAAACTGAAATTTTGATTGATCAATTAGTTAACTGATATTTTTTGAATTGATATAGGCTCTCCATGCACACACAGCTCTTGATTCTGAAACTTAGATGAATTAAATATGTAAAATATCTCGCAAATAAACAGTACTTCAATTGGACAATATTCACAGACAATTTTGTCGGTTTAGATTCCAGTGAAGTTTGGCGTTGAGATATTCGGCTTTTTCCCAATTTCGACGCTTGAAGCAGCCTTGCTAGTGATGAGATCACGTAGCAGATGGGTGGAAACTTATTGAAAGATAAAAATACACGTTTTCCCGATCTTAACTGACACTCGCGTGATAAAGGCTGAGTCTTCCATTTGGTATTAAAGGCTGAGTCTTCCACCGAGTCTGAAAGACTCAAATATGGTCTTCCACCAAATTTAATATTACTTACTCACATATCCTTGTAATCGATGGTTCTACGAATGAAGCCTATCTAAATTTACACAGAAGATGACTTTTCAACACTGCCAATGTTCGGTTTAATTTAGGATCCTTTCACAATTTTTCAAGTGGCCTTACGTAGTTCTGCAGTGGGGCAGGTTATGTTCTATAGTCTTAATCATCTGAACGTAGTTCAGAAGTTCTTAATCATCTGAACGGTGTTCAGAATTTCCTTATCATCTGAACTAAGTGAAAGGATTAACTGAACTTACGCTCAGATGATTAAGCCTATTGTTCAGAGAGTGAATTGGCCATTTTAGTTTTACTCGTTGCATACTTTAAGGTGTAGTCACGTACTTTATACATTTATTTTACTTGCCAAACTTGCGGATGCCACGCTACTCACCTCTAAGTTAGCACTTATAACATAACTCGTTAACTCATTGGCTCGTAAGTGGAAGTTGGTTGCTTTGATTAGATCATCTGCTTTTTGATATGTAGTTTGGGAGAGGCTCGTAATCTTCTCATTGTTGCAGGCGTGGTGTTCTTCTCTCACAAATGTTCTATGCATTTAGAAAGTGATCTGTTTTTTTTTAATTTTCCGCTTGGCGAAGACACTTTGTTGTTTCTTTCGCCATGATAAAAACAGCGACAGATTGGAATTTTTAATAAGCAGAAATCATACGGCTTTCTTCATAATTCACAGGGCATCACCTACGACTTTTTTTTAATGTACCCATAGTTTTCAGGGCTTCTAGAGTTGGGTACCTGCACTGGCCTCAAAAGATACCGCACCTTTCATGAGGTACGGGTGGGTGCGAGTACGTTACTGGTGCTGGGTACTTGAACGGATTTATAGAGATACTGATATTAAAGAGGTACGGGTACGTTACTGGGATTGGGAACTTGGACAGGCTTCTAGAGGTACTTTACCTCTCAAGAGGCACGGGTGCCCCTCAAGAAGTACGGGTGTTCCTCAAGAGGTACGGGTGTCCCTCAAGAGGTGTGAGTGTCCCTCAAAAGGTACGGGTGTCCCTCAAGAGGTACGAATGCCCCTCAAGAGGTGAGGGCTGCGCCCAAACAAAAAGCCTAATACTCGAGACGCGTCAGTTCTGGCTCGCAGCACAAATCTGGGCTCCAAACGCGCCAAAAAGTCAGAATTTTGGGGCATTTTCACAGGAAAAGAACGTCCGCCGCCTCAGGGATCCCAACTAATCTGGAAGAATTTTCATTACCAGAAACCAAGAGGAGTTCGTCGGGCCTTCCTGAAGAATTTTATCATTTGAACCTCAGATTATTCGGCTTCTGAATGCACGGATGGCAGGAGTCGGAGAAATGCCCCCCAAACTTTTCCCGAGTTTAGTTTTTTCGCTGGTTCGTGTTATTAAATACATGTTAGCTGGTGGTTCGCGTGGCTTATATTTTTCCAGGCGTTTTGAATGAATTAACTCTTTTCGATTTTGTACCAGGGAGATAATTATTGAATTGTGAAATAACATTTTTTTTGTATTATAACAGTTATTCCAAGAGCTCAAACATAAAATGAATTTCTGAATAAATTACGGCGTTGAGTAATGCATGGTCTGCTAATCTTGGAAATATCATTATTCCATACAATGGGTTTCATAATACAATGGAAGGGAAATTAAAAATTTTTTATGCTCATGAAGCTTATAAATGCCATTGTACCGTATAAAAGGTTTCATGTTACAATAGAAGGGAAATTAAAAATTTTTATGCTCATGAATCTTATAAATACCATCGTACCGCATAATAGCTTTCATGTTACAATAGAAGGGAAATTAAAAATTTTTAATGCTCATGAAGCTTATAAATGCCATCGTACCGTATGATGGCTTTCATGTTACAATAAAAGGGAAATGTGAAAAATTATTATACCTATAAAAACAAACTCGAACTGTTGGACTCTTTACTAGTTTGTAGTTTCGCTGGATACCAAACTCGGAAACTGAAATGAAAACAAATGTTTGATTATATCATTTTTCAGCTTTATTTTTGTCATTGTTTAATTTTACAAAAGGTACGAGTCAAAATATATTCGTATCTGTTCATACTTTCTCGAGTTGGAAGGAAAAAAGTTAGGCCTAAATATCAAATATTAAGATATTATTACGTACTCGGAAGTAAAATATTTTCATCCCCTGATTTTTTAAATATGCAAGAAATGACTTTTCGACTTTAAAGCGACACGTAAAATTTGTGAAATTTTTGAGTTTAAATATATGGACGGGAATAGCGGCATTGATGCATTCATGTCCGAGGACTCCGCTCTTCCCAACGACGGCTCTCTCAGCCACCACTCACCGCCACCACTCACCGCCACCACTCACGACCACCAGTTACCACCACCACTCACCGCCACCACTAATTGCCACCACTCACTGCCACCACTCACGACCACCAGTTACCACCACCACTCACTACCTCCACCACTCTCTGTCACTACTCACCACCACTCACCACCCCCACCAATCACCACCACCACTCACCGCCACCAGTTACCACCACCACTCACTGCCACCACTCATTGCCACCACTCTCCGCCACCACTCATTGCCANTCACCATTCACCACCACCACTCACCACCACCACTCACCATTCACCACCACCACTCACCACCACCACTCACCACTCACCGCCATCCGCAGTCGTAAACTGCGGTCGTAAGGTGTTGGTGGAGAGACAGTATCTGCAAGTAAAAACATGTTTTTAAGTTCATTCAATTAATTAATTTAGATTTATTCTACATTAAGTTTTGCAAGACATTGAAGTCTATTCGAGTTTTAGCTTTTTTCGATCAAATATTGCAGTTTCTGCAGCAGTATAGCTGGCCGCGAATAAAGTTCTGTCAATTTGGCTGCGCTGCTTGTTGTTTTATTTCGCCATAATCCTAAAGTTTGGGAACTTTTACGCGAACTTTGGGCACTGAGAATCTGGTCTAAGCATCTGGACTGCCGTATGATCAGTGCGGGAAGTAACGCTGAAGGCTATTTTTTAATATTAGTGGTGTTGCTAAGGGTTAGAGTTATTATTTTCTATAAATGAATTAGTTATGAGATTAGTAATCAACACTGCATTATAAAACGCCAGGTGTCTCCTTAAATTTATAAATAAATCATGAATAAACATATGTAAATATATATATTTCGTAAGTTATTTCTCCTATGTTATTACAATGGGAATCTCATTGAACACATCAAATTGGTTGGTTTGTCTCCCTTTCGCGCTCTTTTAAAGGATGCTTAATGACCGTATCTGCGATACGAGTTTCACCAGGGCACAACACAAGCACAAGAATATTTCAATCGCTGGGACTATTAGGGTGGATATACTTGCTTGTCCCCCATATCTGCAAGATTGGTCTAAAGAAAATTTCGAATCCCATGTTTGACGGGCCGTGTACACGAGTAGTTGAATAATAATTCACTTATGCACTATTTCTAGCGGTGACGCCGGTAGCTTAACACAAGATTTTGTTTGTCACCAAACTCCAACAATTCGTTTTTTATTCTAGATTCAAGAATTTTCGAAGAAAATGACGTCCGTATTGGAACGACTTAACACTCTACAGCAAAGTTCACTGCAATGAAACTTAAATCGAAGTCTCGTCTTTCTCTGACCTTTTGAGCCCAATAAGCGGAGAAAAATGCACGATGAAATGCATATTTAAAACCAAATCACAATGCATAGATGCTAGTTACAAAGATTATGATAATGTACGTCGTGGGTGACTTTACACATACGTGTTGCTTGGAATTTTCATTTCCCATCGAAGAATCTTTACCTCTTCAACATTGCAGTATATCATTTCCCATTCATGAATTGTTATGCTACACAAATTTCAAACGAGCTTCTGACCGGTCAAGGCATTTGTCTTAGGACCCATACAACTCCAGTCGTTTCTTTATTGAAAAACTTACGCAACGATTGCTGAGTTTAACTTTGGGGCTTTTGTTCGAAACAGCGCGAGTGGCTTTAATTAAACGCAATGTAGCACAGGAACACGTACAAACAATCAAGTTAGTTGGGTCGTGGATTGCGGGCATAACAGTTAAAGGGAGGGAGGCCAGCGAGGGAGAATGGAGGAGCTCTGCCACGGTAGAGGAAACAAGGTAGGGTCATTTCTATGGGAGAAAATACACCTCCTCTGGTTCGGCTAGCCAATAGAACGGCTTTATTTCAAACAAACTTAATGACTACTCCAAAACGCCGTGTCGTTAGGCCAATAGTGGAGCCAGATTTGGGTAGCAGTGCTAACAGATGCAATATGAGCTCTGCTATTGGTTCGTTGCCGTGACGTCAGCAAAACCACACCGTCAACGAAGAAAGACTGGTTTGAACCTACCTGGTTTCCTCTACTGTGAGCTTCGCCCGTAATACTAGAAACATTCGCTACGCTAGCTGTTCCCTTTCATTGCTCACTTAAGAAATTTTGAGTGGGCTTCCATAACTAACTTGAAATAAAGAACGTAAAAATGATATGGAATTCCGTGATAGTGGCTATGGGTAATGAGAATAAAAACTTGGACTAAGATAATAATGAAATGTAAACATCCTTCACGAAATTTAAACATCCGTTATTAAAGACGTATGTAAAGTAAGCGGCTGTTGAACTTTGCCCGGCCGAGTCGAGCAACATATGCACATTCAGACTTGCTTTAAAAAAATTAATTCCAGTCTTTTGATAGGCTCATATATACCGTTCAATTGTTGTAAAAGCATTAGAAAAACATGCCCAACAGGGCCTTGAGTTCTAGCTCGTTAGCCCGACCTAAAATTATTTCTTAGAATGATCTAAGAAAATTCTAAAAAAAGATGATTAAGGCAATTTATTATATCATTAACTTAAAAGAGCTCTATGATTGACTTTCATTAATTCATTTATTAAATCCTGGAATAATTGTTTTTCACCGGTTGTTAATCAACTATAGAGGCCCGCAGTATCAGTATGCCATGATTTTCATCATGAAGGAATGGTCGCAGGGAAATTGATGAGGAAATATCAGAATGGAAGTAATGAACTTTGTGTAAAAATGACATTGTAATAGTTAAAGTATGATAATTTATTAATTGACTTTGCTTTAGACCTGAAGACATTTATGATGCATTTATTTGCTCAGTATATCATTTTTTTGCTGTCACAGTGAGAACAAATCTCACAGCAACTCTCAAATCAACATATAGTGCCTTTTTTTCAATAAAATTCTCTTAATTTACACGATTTTGGTCCGTACAACGGCACACGAACTTTTAACTGGGTTCAAATCTGGCGAAAACAGAGACCAAGTAATCAAATTGTTGCCTTTAAAGCCAAGTGAGGCAAGATGCATGCGTTCTCTGAATGTAAATTGGAAGTATCTTTGCACGAACTGTCTACTTCTGAAGCTTGGCTTTCAAGCTAAGGAATTTACAATTCATCATAAATTTATACAAAGCTTATTTATAATTTCTCACTCGTTCACTCAAATTTCTACAAATTATGTTAGCATTATGTCAGTTATGTTGAAACGAAGCTGAACAGAGCTTTTGCTTCTGAGGAAATGAGCAAAATTTATTTGGAAAAGTATGCATCTTGGAATTTTCACTCTGAAAATTGTTAACAAATCAATTGAAGAGCTGAAATAAAGGCAGAATGTTATAAGTTCTTCCGCATGAAAACAACTGCAGACACATCCGAGCATGGAATGTAAACGAAGTGCAGATGTATGCTTGAAGTCCCCGTATAAACATCATCATTGCCACTACTAATGAAACACATGTAATTGTAACTTCATTGTAACTCGCCTTTAGAAGAACACACTCCACAATTGTGATGCAATCTTTAATTAGCTTTAATAATAAGCGATAATCGGGGACTTAGAGTACATTAACACCGGTAGTAATTTTCAAGTACAACAAATCTCACAACCGGGAGGAAAAGCGGAACGACTTTTCCAGGATAACCAGCAATCCCACGTCTTACTTCATCTGAAACCCTTTTTCAAGATGAATAAAAATTCGACGCCAATTGCATTAAAAATTCCTCATGGCACAGAAACCTTTTTCAAGATGCATATAAATCAGATGCCATTTGCATCAACAATTTCTCATCGTATAGGAAACTTGCCCAGGATGTGCGTAAAACAGACGTCATCTACGTTACTACTCTCCATATTGTGGAGGCGAAATTATCACGTTTACTACTCTCCATATTGTGGTGGCGATATTATCACGTTTACTACTCTCCATATTGTGGAGGCGAAATTATCACGTTTACTACTCTCCATATTGTGGAGGCGATATTATCACGTTTACTACTCTCCATATTGTGGAGGCGAAATTATCTCGTTTACTACTCTCCATATTGTGGAGGCGAAATTATCACGTTTACTACTCTCCATATTGTGGAGGCGAAATTATCACGTTTACTACTCTCCATATTGTGGAGGCGAAATTATCACGTTTACTACTCTCCATATTGTGGAGGCGATATTATTGAAGGCGTAGAGTATTCGTGCAAAGTTTTGGAGGATGTTAAAGTGAGATGTGAGCAGCCAGGATCATTAGTTAAGGATCAGGACTTTGTGGAAACTCCAGACGCCGCCTGATGGATGCACAGGGCTGGGGAGTCGTGAGGTCTTGTTCGGGTGTAGCAGACGACGGTGGTTGGGGAGGCGTGAGGTCTTGTTCGGGTGTAGCGACGACGGCGGTTGGGGAGGCGTGAGATCTTGTTCGGGTGTAGCAGACGACGGTGGTTAGGGAGTCGTGAGGTCTTGTTCGG